>APFE030628726.1:22410-51581 GCA_000404065.3 Pinus taeda | reverse complement strand
AAAAAAAAATGGTCATAATAAATTTTAAAGTGTGAAAAATAAGCCCTCTAAAAAAAGGGTATGTTGCATCAACATGTTTCAAAATCAGCATGAAAATCACTAACATTTAAAAACAAGTTTTTATATTTGATACATGAGAAAATTTAAAGTGTCAAAAATATCCTTCGAAAAGAAAGAAGTATATTCTGTATCAACACTTTTCAAAATTGAGTCAATTTTTTGCTACCTCTATGAAACAGGTAATTGTATCAGTTATTTAAAGTGCCAAAAACTATGCTCTAAAAAACATATGTTTGTTCTGCATCGCCCCTTTTCAAAATTGGGTCACTCTTTTGCTACCTCTACGGAATGAGTAATAGTATCAGTTCCCATTTCAAAGTTTATGTTGTTTTAGCCATGGGTACAAAAAGAAGGGTCACGATTTGGGTAAAATCCTAGTCAATTGTGCTAGATGGGAAACATAATACACTTGATTTAAACATATTTCCATTAGGCTCTTATGATGTCTTGATAGCCATGGATTGGGTAGAAAGCCACAAAGCACTTGTTAACTATCTTGAGAAAATAATTACTTATGTAATGGATAATGGTGAAACACAAGTTATGAAAGGCATACCCATACTAGTTTCATTATGTCAAATATCAACATTTCAATTGAGGAAAACAACTAGGAAAGGGTGTCAACTGTTTTCCATTAAGATAGAAAAACAATCTTTGGATAAGTTAGTAAATTTGTTACAAATATTGAAAATGGTAAGAGATTTCCAAGATGTATCTCTTGATGAGATTCCGGGACTAGCTCCAAAGAGGGAAATAGATTTTTCTATAAAATTGACACCTAGAGCTTCACTAGTATCCAAATCCCATTACTAAATGACCATGCCTGAACACATGGAATTAAAAATTTAATTGCAGGAATTGTTAAGTAAACAATATTCTACACCCAACATGTCCCCATGGGGTGCACTGGTACTTTTCATTAAGAAGAAGGATGAAACATTTAGGATGTGTATTAATTATCACCAACTAAACAAGTTAATTGTAAAAAATAAGTACCCTTTACCTTGTATTGCTGATAGTTTTGATCAAGTTAAGGGGAAACTGTGTTCTCCAAAATAGATCTTAGATCTGGGTATCATCAACCAAGAATCAAAGAGGAATACATATCAAAAGAAAATAAAATTCAAAATCAGATATGGATACTATGAGTTCACAATGTTATCTTTCAGGCTCAAGCACACACCAACCACTTTCATGTGCTTAATGAATAGTATATTCAAAAAATATTTACACAAATTTGTGTTAATTTTCATTGCTGACATATTGGTATACTCTAAGACCTTGGAACAACACAAAAACATTTATAGATAGTGCTTCAAACCTTATGGTAAAACTAGTTATATTCAAATACCAGTAAATGTGAATTCTTTCAAGACAAGATACGATATTTGGGCCATTTAATATCAAAGGAAGGCATAATAGTGGATCCTCAGAAGGTCAAATCCATCCTTGAATGGTCAGTACAAAAATACATGTCTGACATAATACCCTTTATGGGTATAACTGGTTATTACTATAGGTTTATAGAGGATTATCTAGGTTGGCACACCCTATAACCTCGTTATAGAAAAAAGGTGTAAAATTCTTGTGGATACAGCAGTGTCAAGAGAGCTTCAAAAATATGAAACACTTGCTTTAATTGCTCTAGTGCTCAAAATAGAACGTTTAGAAAAGGATCGCGAATTATGTATAGATTAGGTGTGGAATGCCTAGGGGGTTTGCTTACGCAGGAGGGGCAAGTTGTGGCATAGGAGTCACAAAAATTAAAAGAACATGAGAAAAACTATGTAGTGCATGTTTTAGAGGTAGCAGTCGTAATCCACACTCGTAAGATGTGGAGGCGCATTATTTAATTGAAAATAAATTGTTAAACACATACATAGAATAGACAACATATTAAGATAAGCATGAGTTTCATTTAATATTCAAATAATAGATATTTATAATACACTCTTGTGACCCTTGGTCTTCATATACCAAGTGGTCTCATGGACTCTGGTGAATGTTCACATTCCACACAAACCCTTAGAGGATTAGGTGTCCAACACCCCTCCTTAAGCCGAAGGGGTACAATTCCACAAAGAGAGTTGTAATACAAAAATAAAAAAAATGCATGAGAATACTAGGCTGAATTTTCTCTCTGAAATGGTGGCACAAGGTGGGAGAACTCTACGTCTCAACCAACAGTGGTTTAAGGATGAACACCAACACTAGAACACTTAGTGCAATTCCCAAAACTCTTCTAAATATGGAAATAAGTTGAATTATTTTTCTAGAGGAAGTACTCAATGCTTTGAATAGGACCTTCAACCTAGAAAAAAGGAGGTCTTCAACCTACTGTGGTCTAAGGAGGACGACTAACCAAAGGAATGCTTAGTGTGATTCCGAGAACTCTTCCAAATTTGGCAATAAGTTGAAGCCTTTCTCTATAGGAAGTGTCCCTAATGCTTTGGAGAGGGAGAACTTCAACCTCGAAAAGGGAGGTCTGAAACCTGTGGTGATTTAAGCAAGGCCACCAATAATAGGCATGTTTAATGGTTTCTGTGTCTCTCACTACAACCCTGAATCAGGGTATGGTTATATCTTGCTGTAGGCTTAGGCAATAGGTTAAGGTTGTGTCTCATGCTCTCTTGATGTATCTGTGAAGCTTGTAGATGACCATAAATTCCCCCCATCAAATACAAGGTTATAAGATGAAAAGATCTCAACTACAATATTTTTCGATATTCGAGAATAAATTTTGACATATGATTGAAATATCTTCTTGGATGTTGAATGCCATTACCAAGAAGCGAACTATCCAAGATGAATCTTTTTTCTTGTAGGAGGTTTATTTTTGAAGCATATGTTTGAAGAATGAGTATGTTGAACACAATTCTTGTATAGGTGAAGATCAAAACAATGATCTTTCACATGGCCAACTCGATCATAATGTTGGCATTTTGCAATCTGTTATGATTAGGGAGGAGGAGCATAAACAGGGGAAGAAACATATTGAAGAAATCCAATGCTTTGAAATTTGATGGGCATTGAGTAGTCTCGAGTATGAAAGGACACCTCCTTATCATATCCAAGACTTGTTTTGTGCTTGTTGTCAACAAGCTCTTCCTAAGATTTGCTGATTGGAATGGGAAGTGTAGGTTGAATTTCCACACTTGCACACAAATCTTCTTTTGAAATGGGAACTTGATCTGAATCAACCTCAACTTTACTATCTTGATAAATTGTTGGTTGCTGATACGATAATATTACAAAGTTAAATAGGGGATTTTTCTGAAAAAAAACAAGTTTAGAATTATGTGTTTTCTATTGTAACTCATCTTACTGAAGTTGAGATTCCAAATGAAAAAACTCTATATTTTCTTGTGTATTTTGCAAGCAAGTTTAAATGTCAAAAAGAGTTTCCTTACTAAATTTTCCCATCCCATCAGGAGTGGAACAAATTAGGCTATTCAATAACTTAAATGCATCATCAATTTAATCCATGCTTCAAATAAAAATGCATTTTCTTAGAATGTAAAAGTACAAGTGAAATTATGAACAAATATCTCACACAATGCAAATAATTGCAAATTTGAATAATATAAAGAATCCCTAATTATTATGAACACTTTGCACCAATATCATTAACGCCTTTGTTTTCATGATCACTAATAGGAGTAACAATATCACTTTGCAATACTTATTGAACTTGTGGTAATTTAGAGGAGCATTAATATTATACTACTTATAGAATCTTTCTAGAGTATCAAATCTGAAAATTTATCCTGTGCGCAGTATTGTTGCAGACAGAAACCTGAGCTATGTTTTTCTCTTGGACTTTAATAATACAATAACCAATGTTGAGATGTGAGATTATAAACCCTCCAACATATACACTTTTAAAGAAGCAACGATGACCATGAAAGCTTCAACATCCAACATCTGCCGCACCATGTCATGGACTACCATTCAATATATATTGGCCATTTAAAAAAATCATTGAATACATGGACCCTATTTTAATGTGTTTTTATATCATAGAACCAAGGCACCACATATGCCTCCAATATATATGCACACAGTTTCTAAGAAGGAATTATGGCATATAAGGACTTGAATGCTCATATATATAAACGTTGCACACTATATGATATTTCAATGCATATGCACCAACAAATAATTTTCCATCACCTCTAGACTTGCTTTCATGGATTACCACTCATATTCCTTGGCAACACGATACCAAGTAAAATTTTGAGAGCGGTGGAGGTGTTTTTGAGTGTTACTATAGACTTTTGATGAGATCAAAAATAGTGCTAAGGAGAGTGACATGAAAGTCACAGTCAAATATTCAACGTGAAGGTGAAAATATAAGTTGTATTATGAAGAATCACAGGAAGCTTGAACATAGGGAGAATAACTCTTTTTAGAGACTAGGTTTGCACTAGTGAAACTTTAAGTTTCAACATTCTAACAATGTAACAGTTCAACAAAGAATCCTTCACAAACAAAAGGGGCAGATAGTGGAGCAAAGCACCTTCCCATCTAACCTCTATTCAGAGATGGGGTGCACCTAAAAGCTACCTATATCTAGCCATTGGATGTTTTCAGGGGAAATCTATTAAAGAGAGAATCATGGGAACAATTTTAAGACAAAGCAAGGCCTCAATGATCCCATAGGATCAAACAGAGCTACAGATTCCTGGGAGTAATGCCTAGTGAGGAGAGAGTATACAGTTGACTATCACCACTCAAGTCCAAGGACCAACTCATTATAAATTTCTAGGTCTTTAATTCTTACTGGAGTAAACTTCACATCACCAGCTCCATAATATTCTTAGTCTTTAGAACATGAAGAGAAACATGTTTGTACTGGTTTAATTTATTTTTCACGAGCCATGTCACTACATATATAAAAATAATTCCATTATTATTTTAATCTCTTAACAAGTTGAAATTATCCTCCAATGATATTAATCCTTGTGTTGTTTTTTATCCCACTAAATGTATGTCCGATCACCAGAGCTAGTTATTACATGTGTATCCCCATCAGGGAAATGGAAACATGCATTTGGAAAAATATATGGGAAGACATGGTGATTGGGATTTTACCTCAACTATTGTAGAATATGAGTCCCTCATCTCCCCATCATCTAGAAGTCTATATAAAATTCACTCCTAAACTTGTCCTTGCAAAGATCCACTCAATTATAGTGTAATGGTTTCAATGCAGAAATGCCCCATAGAGAATTGTTGAAATTTTTTGAATGAAGACCAAACTTACGAAGAGCATAAACCAACACACCATACTCAACCTAAATTTCTAAATGCACATATAAGGAGAAAAAACATATAATATGAACCAACCTTAACACACATATCATTCATTCAATGTTGTAAGGTTTTAAACAAAGGTATATGAATATCCCAACCATATCAATTCAACATACAAAGACCATGAACAAGAACACAAACAACTCTACATTCAAATTATTCTATGCTTCAAATAGTGGCACATACAAATGGTGATACCCGGATCCTATTTGTATTCCTTTTGACCAACATATGCACACTCTTTAAGCTTCCAACCAATGGACCAATGTACTAGCCAATGTTCAAAGAAGAGAAACGTGTGGATAGAGCTTGGGAGACAACATACACATAATACTCACCACATTCAACACACATAAATTAACTAATGCCCTACTAACCTTCCATTCAACTTTGTGTATGAATCACTACGGATAATGCATAGAAATCAGACATTTAACACACTCTTCATTCATTCCAATCAGCTATCACAAGTCTAGTTCACAACCAATGATCTGATACCATCTTGAACACATACATGTAATAGAAATTAGATTAAGATAATCATGAGTTTAATTTACTATTAAACTAATATATATTTATAATACATCCGTATGACCCTTGGTCTTCATATACCAAGTGGTCTCTTGGACTTTGGTGCCTATTCACATTTCACACCAACCCTTAGAGGATTAGGTGTCCAACATGAATTTACTCAAATCTCAAATCATGTAAGTCTAAAATACTTTTTCATCCATCCTAATTTCAATTCTAGGCAAGCCAGATGAATGAATTTCTTGAGCGAATATGATTTTGACATTAGACATGTAAATGGAAAAGAGAATAAGGTAGCAGATGCCCTAATTTGAAGTTTAAACAAACATATGAAATTTCTATCAGTGAAAGTGAAGTAGATTTTTTGGAAAGGGTCACAAAGGAAACAATAATGGATCAAAATTATTATATATATAAATATGGATAATAAATCTGATTAAAATAAATGAGCTTAATATGAAATCAACAAAAATGGGTTGTTAATTTATAAAGGCATATTTTATATTCCACATCAAGAGAAAATTAAGCAATTAATAATAGATGAACATCATAAGAAACCGTTTGTAGGCTATCTTGGCTACCAAAAAATGATTACATCCCTAAAATAAGAGTTATGTTCGCTTGAAATGAAAAGGGGACTTCTTAAATATTTTGCTAGGTGCCAAGCATGTTAGCAAGTAAAAATTGAACATCAACACCCAGTCAGACTGCTAAACCCCTTACCCATACCGAAATGGAAGTGGCAAGTGATTTCCCTAGAATTTATTCCTATATTTCCCTAGACAAAGAGATAACATGATTCTATAATGGTGGTAGTTCATAAATTAATAAACGATACATATTTTATCCTATTGTAGTCCACATATAAAGTTGCACATGTAGTTGATATTTTTATGAGGGAAACTTTTAAGTTGCATCACATACCTAAAGTATTCACATTAGACATAGGCTCAAAGTTTACTTTAAACTTTTGGAAGTCATTATTTACCGATTTAGGCACACAGTAAAAATTTTAGTGCCACATATTACCCACACACGAATGGATAGACAAATAGAGTTAATTAAGTTCTAGAGGACATGTTGCGAATCTATGTCATGAACCAACTTGCTAAATTGGAGGATTATCTACACTTGGTAGAATTTTCATACAATAATGGCTATTGAGCCTCACTAAAAATGAGACCCTTTGAGGCATTATATGGAAGGAAATTCCAAGTACCATAACGTTGTAGTAGGCTAGAAGAGAGATTGGTGTTGGGACGAGACCTATTACAAGAAATGGAGAAAATGGTAAGGAAAATTAGGAAAAATTTGAAAGAGGTGTAGGACAAATACAAAAGATATGTTGATATGAAAAGAACCTCTAAAATGTTTCAACTAGGGGTGCATGTATATTTCAAAGTGTGGCCAAAGAAGAGTTCCCTAAAATTGGGGAATTGTTCTAAATTAGCTCCTTGGTATTCTAGGCCATTTGAGATATTGGATAAAGTTGGGCTAGTATCCTATCAATTAGCTTTACAAGTTTATGTTAAAAGTCACAATTTATTTCATGTATCATTGTTAAGGAAATATATATGTAATAATACTTAGGTAATTAATTGGAATGCTGTATAGGTTGAATCGGAAGAAGAATTCCAAGATGAACCTATACATATTATGGATCAGAGGGACACTACACTTTGAAAAAAATCATTTCTCAGATCAAAGTGCAATGGGAGCTCTTCAGGCTTGAAGAGGCCACCCGGGAAATGGAAAAAGAGATAAGAGAATATTTCCCTATTTTATTCCTAAGAAGAAGGGAATATAGAAACACTGAGGATGGTGTCCCTTTTAAGGGGAGGAGAGATGTAACACCCATAATTAAATACTCATGCATTTTATTTCTTTTTATTATGATTGGAAAGTTAAAAGTCTAGGAAATATTGTTGATTGTAAATACTCATACTTTTGATATAAATAAGAAAAGTTGTGTGTTACCAATACTCTTGAAAATGTGTGAAGAGTTGTCAGGTGGAACTTAAATCCTAAATTTGATGGAACTAGTTGAAAGTAGTTAAGCCCAAGAAAGGGGAAGAAACAAAAGAATAAAATTTTCCCCATTTGGATTATTCAGATAAATAAGCAAGAGATACCAGAGAAAGAAAAAAGTGTCATTGTTGGAGATAAATGCCATGAAGATGGATCCATTTAGGAGAATCTTGTGGGAGATGAAGACAATTATTTTCTAATTGTAACTAGTGGGAAAGAAAGACTAGTTGGAACTTAAGAAAGGAAGAAAGACACTACTTCAAGGGTTTAGGAGAACTAATTTTCTAAAAATAGAATTTCCGAAAGTTGTTTCTATAGTAAAAAGAGGTAGAGCTCGGGGTGGTTGGATGAGAGAATCAACTTACAGATGGGAGGGTGCGATATAATTTTATATATTCTATTGTCGTTGTGACAAACACCCTCCAAAATTTTGTTTACATTTGAATTTTGGAGCCTACTTATTGTTAGTGTGAAATTTATTGGAAGGTGTACCAAAAACACTTCACTAAGTCACTAGATGACAAGTGACCCTAACAAAAATTTGATGGATGCTTACGCTTTAGATCTTTAATAAAAATGGAAAAACCTGCAACAAAAACATATATGATCTAGAATAGAATGCATTAGTAAAGATATCAAATGAAATAACCAAAATGGAAATAATTTAATTGAATAAATTATTTATTGAAAACACCTGGTGAAGGAGATCTACACTGAAGGGTCTACAAATCCCCCTCTATGGGATGGGTCCTTTGATGCTTCAGTAAATGATATTCTCTCTCAATATGTGAAAAAACCAAACAAAATGTGGAGAACTCAAATGGGAGCTCAAAAGAAAAGGGAAGATAATGGTGATGATGATAATGATCATGGTGAAGAATGAATGGGAAACCCTCCTATTTATAATAAAGTATTGAGTTAATCTCGAAAATGGAGAATAATAAAATAATATTGACCAAATCAAGATCTAACCGCTTGGAATACTTTATTATATTTATTAATTTTTTTCACGAGGATCAAGAATGGTGTGAAATTGAAATAATTATTAAATAGTGATTTAATAATTATTCCAATAATGGAAATAAGGAATAATAAATAAATAGTGATTTATTTAATTATTCCTAGGGGATTTATTGAAATTTGACAAGGAATAATTATTTAATTAATGATCTAATAATTATTCCTAGATAAAATTAAATAAACAACAATTTATCTAATTATTCTCATGTTTTTTTTTATTGAAATCAGGAGATAATTTAATACAAGTTTTCTGCTAAATTATTTTCCACAGTCAAAGTGATTTTACTATGGTAAAATTATCCTATGTAGTGTACTTCGATCCACCTAGTTAGAAATGGCTAGGTGATCATTTTTTGGTGATAACAGATTGGTCCCCTAGTGTATGAGTGTTAAGATAAAATCGTATGACCGAAATAAATTGTAGGTTACACTTCCACGAGACACCAAAGGGGAGTCAAAGAGAGAGAGAAAGAATTGAATAAATTCAAGGATAAACACATAATGCAGGGGGTGAGACCTACTAAACTAATAGAAGTCTCCTTTTATTTGGGAGTACATGATCCCAAATGAGGCAGGGTAGGAATACCCATATATGTTAAGATAACTGTGTAAACAAAATAATGATGAGCCCAACAATGTGGGAATGGGATACAAAGTACATGATACATGATACACTAGCATCAATGGGCCAAAAAATAACACAATGGATCCCATATACATAATATCCTTGGAAAAAAATAGGCGAGGACTTAATACAATAACATTGAGTACATTAGAGAAAATTCCCCTCAAGCTGACATGGTGAGGGGGGATTGTAACTAAAGAAGCACTACAAAATAGGAAAGGGCTCTGAAGATTTGAATGGATCATCTGAAGGAGACATGGGTGTTGTGGGTGCTGCAAGAAGTGGAAACCAAACCCATCACATTTGTGGAACTACATTTGAGGCTGGATTAACATTTTTGGTCATTCGGGCATGTGGGGGACTACCTGAAGGGCCAACCCCTCATGTGGTCTCAAACATCTTACACACCCTTGGAAATCATTGGGACAATCATCTGGATCACCAAATGTCAAGTGTATGAATCTCAATCCTGTGTTGGTGTTTATCATGTGAGAAACAACCAAGTCAAATGACAATGATGATTCCCTTTTCTTAATCCAAGGCACTGAACTAATATGGAAACTAGAACCAAGGTACACCACCCTCTAGACTAGTTTTTTGGAATAACTGTGCTGAGATCAAAAGAAGAGGGCCCGCCAGAGTTAAGGAAATAAGGAATCCTTAACAAAGGCATGCAGTATCATGGTAGAGTGATTGATGGACCAACACTAGGGATTATGATAGAGGAAAACAAACTCAGTGGCAGACTGATGACTTCCCTTTTCATAGCTTGACATGTATGGTTGACCTAGTAGTGACTCACTCGATTTTGGAGGGGATGGTCAATGAATCAAACAATAGAGTTGGAGGCCAAATATAAATAAAATAGGATGGATGCAACACAACAATGTATGGTACACTATAACTGGACTCAAGGGGACTTAGAATAGACTCCTTTGATACAAGAGTGACTCATATTGAATGCTCTGAACATGGGTGACTCAATGATGTTGCCACTAGGGGAGGCTGAGAGGGGACTATAAAAACATGAGTAAATGATGGTTACTCATGACCATAATCGACAAGTGAGTCAACTAGTGCAAAGGTGAAGTGGTACTAGAGGACAGTTGGCTCAAATGAAGAAATTTGATTTTAATAGGCAGCAAAGTGAGACCTCATGAAAAAAATGACTTCCCAGTGACATGTAAAATTACAAAAAAAGAAGGGAGACCCATTATAGAATTAAATGAGATATTTCCAATGATGCTGATGGTTTGGTAAACAAAGCTATGGTTTGGTCATAGTGGGTGACAAAAAGAATAGGTTTTTCCCTATAAAAGGGATTCTCGCCCCCAAAGCTAATTCATTTACATAGTGAGTTGTGGGGAATTTGGAGAGGAGGATAAGGACCTAAATCTTGTGGAGATCACAACATGAAAATCGACTGATGGAATTTGGATTTGTGACTTTCAAGTAGGTGGCCTTACCCATCTAAGATGAAGTTAATGCTTCTTGGAAGAATAGTTCTTGGTAAATAATCAAGGTAAGAAAGGAATACAGGAATGAACTACTAGAGAATGTATAGGATCATCCTCACCCACCAAGTCAAACTTGGGGAATAGATTGTAAGTGTGGGATCACATAGAGTAGAATATTTCAAGATATTGTATCGAACATCTATGATATGTGATGTATATATGACTCGCTGGATAGGCTAGGAGGACAAACTATCCAAGGGATGAAAGGATAATTGACTGTACCTAGATAAATGGGTTCTAGGCAAAGACTTATGTTGAGCAAGTGAGAATGTGGCTAGGGGGGAATCGTCATGCCTCCAAGCATGGGATACTAGCCCCCAACATATGTGATGGAGGAGACTAATCTAGTATGAAAAGGTGGGAATTATGCCCCCTAGTAGGAGGAGTTTGTGGAGTGCCATTGTGTTCCAAGGGATCGAATAAGGGATTCAAGCATTTTGGCCCAAATGGAACAAGATCCTCTAAAGGATGATGAGTAAATGGAGGGGAACGTATGCCCCCCATTTTGTATAGAAAGATGGAGTATTCTATGGGCATACCAGATGTATTTAGAGTAGTGGACTCCAAACTCATTTTGATGATATGGTTCTCCATTTGTTTATGGTTATCTTCTAATGGGAAGAATAGATATATATAGCTAGAGAAAGGAAATGGTGGATTACCAAACTCATTTGGTACTGCATATATGAATGAAATGGACTACATTTCTGGGTTCACATACATGGTGTCACTATGCCAAAGAGTGGCTTAATATATAATGAATTGATGCTCTCCTAGAAAACACGGGGGTTGTACAACAATAATGTCTAAGGTACTGGGTTGTTGAGGTAATATAGAGGGATGAGTAAGTGGATTATCCTAAGAGTGATTTGAAGCGATATGAGACTCTAGAGGTTCTTTTAAATGGGGATGAATAATGGTACTAGATTTGACACTACCAATCACACTAGGATGGTTGGGGATAATTGCTTATCCTAGACAATAAAAAATGGAAGGTTGGGGATAATTGCTTCTCCTAGACTCTAAAAAATGGAAGCCCCCTTACACAAACATTGAATGGTAATGTACTGTGAACAAGGTGTACGTGGGTCGAATTTATGGGTTCAAAGTAAGGGGTTATTGAACCAATAGACCTTATCATTATTGAACCAATAGACTCCACAACATATTGGTCATGGGGTTTCTGTAGAAGGAAGTACAAACAATGGTGCATATCATTCCAAGGATAATAAGGAGTGCTCATAGCTTCCATGATGTCTTCATCAAAATGGAAGATGGAAAAACTATAGGAAGGGGGACCACATGATGGAGAAGAGCTACCTGAGGCATATTCATGAGAGATAAGGTTCACATACGCATCATCAAGGGTGGGAGACACATGAAAAGTAGATGAAATATGTACTAATGTTGAGACGGGCGTGTTCTTCAAAGAAGGTTCAATAGAATCCCAATGAAGACATCAAGGGAGTTCCAATGCATTGATCTCATGGATGCGGATAGGTAGAGAATGGTAGTGGTACTATCCATGATCTTGAAATCAAGGGGAGGGATCACAATGGGTGTTTGGGAGACCTCTTTTTCCAGTGTAGGAGTGGGACCAGAACCTGCAAGTAGAGGAGAGGGGGATTCTCTACAAGTGACCTATAATTTGTGAAGTTCTTGAAGTGTATCACAGAAATCTTTGAGATGGGGACAATCATGATCATAATGGCCATAATTATCACACAAAGCACATGGTTGATTTGTTTGTAATGATTTATTCTTCTTAGCTGACTCAGGTAAGGTAACATGGACCTCAGGAATGTTAGAATCAGGGAAGGTGCGAGAGACCACATTATTGACACTAGGGAGTTCAAGACAATTATTGGTAGCATGACCAAAAACATCACACAAATAACATAGAGGAATAGGCTTTAATCATTTAGGAGGAGCTGGAGTTGCTAGGGGTGTCTTGCCTTTGGTTCCCTTTTTCCGGGCTTTCCCCCCTCACCATATTCTTTCACAACAAGAGTAGGCTCATGTTGAGGTTATTGTGGAACTAAAGCAAAGGTAGGGGTAGGAACAATAGGTTGGACCGGGGTCAAATCAGTGTAAGGTTTAAGTTGATTGGATGGAGTGTTTGTGGGAGGATTGATGTACCAGACTGGGATGCCCAAGTTAATGTTGTTTAAACTCAACGTAGCCATAACAAGTGTAGAATAAACTCCAGGTGGGGATAAGAATGATATTTGTCGAGAAGGATAATGGCCTGGAGGAACTACTCTGAGATGGTTAAGACTTGGGGGAATGGTTCCATGTAGAAATGGACTAGGAGAGATACCAACAGAAGGAAAATATCCTTGAGGAGTAGTACTAGAAGGCTGGGTTGATTTAGGAACAATAGGTTGTGGAGGTTCTATTTGCTGTGAAGGCATACCAAACTATTTGTGGGCTTCCCATGATCCTTGGAGCATGCAAACACTGTAAGAGATAGGCTCAGAAGGGGTTGGTGGTGGACCATAGTAAGCATCAAGTAAAGTGGAGTCTTTAAAAAATTCTGGAGAGGCATCGATGAGGGACGAGACATTCTTATTGTCATCCACAGAAGAAATTTTGGACTATGGTGAAGTTTGGGATTTGGGATCATAGTATGTCAACTGATCAACGATGATGATATTTCCATTGTGGGGAAATCACATCTTATAGTGAACTGCATATGTGACAGATGACATGACGTAGATTTAACTATGATCCAAAAGGATTGTATAGTCTAAGGGAGTATCAATGACTTCAATGTCAATAGAGATAGTTTTGTAGGCAACTGTGATTGGGTAGTTGTGAGACAAGCCAAGGGGCTATGAAGGAAGACCATATCATGCATGAAGTGTGATGGTGGATAGGGATAAGTTAGGAGAACCAAGTTACTTCCACACACTGACAACCATCACATAGGTGGAGGCACATTTTCCTATGATACACCGCTTAATGGAATTTCTAATCAAGAATGGTATTTGAAATGAAATGGATGAAGGTAGGGGAGGATTTTATGATTTTTCAACATGAAAGAAAATCATATTATTTCCTTGGGGATCAACAACACCCAAAGCAAATAGTAGAGATTTTCATTGGGATGGGAACATCCAGAGGACTCCTAGCGTTGACATGACAACAAGAGACTATGCTATGTCATCTACTATGATATAAGTGTGGGCAGCTTTAATAGAAGAAACATTTCGATGTAATGGTCCTTTGGGGATCTTGGGAATAACCTCAAACTTAGGTTGAGGGATCTATAAGGTACCATTGGATGACAATAGAGGCTCAGTGGAAATTTGGGGTTGGGACTTAGTCGTAGACTTAGTGGATGGCTTGTCATACTGGCATAATCAAGTATGAAGGTTGAATTACTCGATATTGAGCTCATCATAATTCATCATAAGAATCTTATAATCATCATGACCAGATGGTGGAGCTAGTTGATCTGCCTCACCTTGTGTAGGTTGGGTCACAATATATCATTGGTGAGAAAATTCGTTGGTAAGCATTACCGGTTAAGATGAAGCATGAGGGGGAGGAGGAGTTATGGGTTGGGTCCTCGAGAAGAAGCTGCTTGGTATTCCCATACTTGATGAATTTGAAGTAAAAGGGGATAATCACAAGAGTAATGGCCATATACACTGCAACAGGTACAAGGTTTTTTCATAGGAAGACCCTTATTTTTCTTGGCCTGACCACCTTGTTGTTGGGTTGCGAGATTAGGCTAAGGACCCTGAGGTATATTAGGTGGAGGACCTTGGTTGCTTTCATTACTTTGAGATTGCTTGTTCTTATTGCCCTTCAACTTGTTCCCTTTCTTGGGGTTAGGGGGATTGGGTTTGCTAGGTTAAGAATACAATCGATCTTGTGGAGGAGGTGGTTGTTGTGGCAGAGGGGGAGCAGGCATGGGGGATTGGGGCATTGGTGCCATAGATGGAGAGATAGGCGGGGCATACTAATAAAAATAAGGGGTAACATTGGGATAAACAGGTGGTGTAACAACTGGCCCTAACATCAGCTAAGGAGGATGGGGATATGAATATGGTGAATTGGTACGTAAATAAGAGTTTAATGTGGAGTATTGGGGGAAGGATAAATGTAAGAATAAGCGGTCCCTCCCTGAGGTGGATCATAAATCATTATAGTTGGAGCATGTGGTTGAGGGTGTGAAATGGTTCCAACTATGCCATCCGTGGCATGAGATGCCCCTGATACATTAGTAGCACTAGGTCGAGGCAGATCGGGCATGATAGTGTAAACATAATCTGGCTGCGCATATATCAAATAAAATTTTAATTCTACTTGGAGTGAATCTTCCTCAAACTGGGGGAAGTGTGACACAACATATTTAGAAATGGGGGCCAAAAAATGATCTAAGGAACAAATCCATAGAGACGCGGTCTTCAAATTCAGGAGCTCTACATACACTCCTTCTTCTATGCCATTCCTAAACATGGTGAGATAACTGAGTGGTAGAAGTTTGAAGGAAAAAAGTCAAAATTTCAGTACCAGTGTCATAGCGAAGAGGTAACTGGAAATACGAAAGAAAATCTTTGGAAATATTAACAAAAGTGGAATTACTGACTCTAGGTTGATTGACATACCACTTAGCATCAACTCTGGTGAGCATGTGTTGGGATAGATGAAGATGGATGGAGTATTCAGTAATGGAATTTGATGAACACCACATATGGAATCAGAGAACATGATTAGTGGGATCTTCTCCACTATCACCTTTAAAATTTTGGAAATGTTAAGGGAGTTTAGTAGGCATAGCTAGCCAAGTGGGATCATGGAGAAAAGGATTTTTGATAAGCTAGCTAAAATCGAGGAGACTCAAAACAACCCTAAAAGGAAGCAATGGAATATGTGTTGTTTAGGAAAATCATCTCTGTTGACAGAGATGATCCCTCTAGCCCAATGAGTGGGACTAGAAAACTACGTGACAACTTACAAGGAAACCTTCCTAAATTACGATCGAAATGAGAGAAGAGGAAGATGGCCTACCTCGTTTTGATGTTATAACATACTCCTTTTTTGAATACCTCAAATTGCTTGTGCTTCAATCTTAGTTCTACTGCTCACAAAATTTGGATACCTGCACAAGAGATCAAAGACACAACAAATCATACAAGTACAACAAGTATAATTGAATCTTATCCACTTAACAGATGAAGAAGCATGAAGATAAATGATATATTAACACAAACATTTATGGAAAGTGAACCAATAATTGTATATATGTATGAAATAAAGGAGGAAGCATACAACCAAGCCTTGATATCAATAATATCTCCTTGAGTGAATTTCCAAGTCCAACCTCAAACTCTCCAAGCACTCCTTCTCCAAGCCAAATGAGTAGCTTGTAGGCACTATCTTAGCATAAGGGTGAAAATAACCAAAGACCAACCATTTGGGAATGGAAGAGGATGCATATATAGGTAGGGAAAGGAAGTTAGGATCTCTCCAAAGATAGGAAAAGGCCCCCATATCAAGGAGGTAGCTCATAGGGATAAGCTCAAAGGGAAATATTGGGAGAATTCGACCACATCCACACTGAACAATGTCAAGCTTGTCGTTCTCGAAGCCTCTAGATCACGAAGCTTGTTGTCCTCTTTGGGAAAAATTTCCTTTTATCGATCAACATGGGTATCCAAGAAAAAAGTGCCTTGGCATCACGAGGCTAGTGTAATGCAACTAGCGATCATTACGCGTTTCTAGTGTCAGGGTGGTGCTGGTCCTCAAATTAGGGTTTTAGAGCTTACTTCTTCAGGGAAGGATCCAAGCATTTTTTCATTAGTGCTTTAGGGAGGATCTAAACTACATATGAGGATGTATACACTGCATTATTTCCAAGTTTGAAGAGCTTCAGGTTATGACACAGGGAAGTGTAGGAGGTGTGACAAAATACTGTGTAATAGATGCCCCCTAAATAATGAAGGAAACATAGAGAGTGATGACTGAGATTCTTTACGAGATTTTTCAAGGACAAGAATAAAAACTGTCAAGAGACCTGAAAATCAAAGATGCATATACATATACATATCTGATATCAAAATATGAATCCACAGTATGGACGTAGCCATCCAGATAGAAAGAAATAAGCAAAAATATCCATGGTATGGGTGCATACATCCAAATAAAAAGGATCATCTGTAAATCTAAGATCCAGGGCATGGACACAACAATCTGATATAGAAGGATCATCATTATAAATATAAAGTCCTAGGGTATGGTCACAATCATATGTATAGAAGAAACATGTGTACAATCATGAAAAATACATAACTCCATGTAACCTAAGTCATATCACACAAAACTTAGGGTCTTGCACTCCATCCCAGCCCAATCCAAGTATGAATCCTAACATGAGAATGAATGTGTCAACATCGAACATGCTAGAAAACCACATGATTATAGGCCAAAATGTGGATCATTAACAGGCATGAGAGAAACCACCAATAATGACAATGGTCCTCAAGGTACAACAGTACAATCTGCGGATGTGAAAATGAAGTTGATGTCGAAGACTCATGGAATCATATGATCAAAATCCAATGATGTAAATCCATTGTTAGATCTGAAGAACTTTCCATTAAGGCATGCAATCTCTAAGGTACTGAAAGGGAGTCTCTAAGTCATCTTCCTGGATAATGAGCTGAATTCGAAAGGAGGTGACCCATCAAAGGAGGGCCATGATGATTCCCCCATTATCGACATGAAACGAGGAATAAAGTGAAATGAATGAATATGATCACAACTATAGCAAAAGCTCAAAAAATGTATAGGTAGAAAACTGTAGATAGGACTTCTCTTGAACATATCGATGATACGACTCTGGAGTGTGGGAGCATTTGACTCAACATAGGACTAGCGATCATGATGATGAAATGGAATAGTCAGATAACAGGAAAAATGGATTACCCAAACCCAAAAATACATGTGATTGAGTGAGAATATCCCAAACATCACACGAGAAACAAATTAGTTTCATGTTCAAGAGCAACATGCTGCCTATACAAGAGATGTTTCACTTTCATTTTTCCCCACTATTTCTAGCGAGTACCCCAATTATTTTTATCACAAGCTTGAAGGGGATAGAATATGCTTGTCATATAAGTTCATTCTTTGAATGAATCCATCCTAGTATTTTTTATGAGTCTTAGGAAGGAGAAACTCGGGCTCATCATGGTGAGAAGTCTTTTGTCGTTTAATTTTTATGAGTTTGATGGAAGAGTAACTCAATGTCTTTTACATATTTAGAGAGTTTGCAAAATAGACTAAAAAGAAAACTCCATCAGATCCCTTTTCGTAATTTGTCTCTCGAATCAGAAAAGGTATAAAATAATATTTGAGAGAACCTCTTAACCAAGTCAACCAAGGTGTTCCCTTTTTGTAAATAGTGAATCCCAACCCAAAAAAATGGGTAAATGTATATTGACGCAACATCAATTCATTTAATTTAACGAGTTTGACAAGACAAGTGCTCGATAATCTTTTAATTTTTCAAGAGTCAGAAAAGAGCGTAAAGATTAATTCTCCTAGAGAAACAAGTGGCATAAAAGGATAGAAATTGGTTCTGATCATGATGGAACTAACCAAGACATGTAAAGTTCAAGAGGCTGGCTAATAAGACCATTGATTGTAGATGTTCCCCAGGAAAGGGTAAAACAACCAAGTGAAAGCATATGATCGGCCAAAGAGATGGTGATGTTGGAATGAAGAAACAAAGGCTCATCTAGAAAAAATCGGCTGATAAAAGCAACAATCACGAGATTTAAAGTGGGAATGGTTTAATTTTTACACAAGCTTAAAACATGCGAAATTATTCTTGAGTATACTTGAGGATGGTTTCATTGCTCACAAGCTTGAAACATGAGAAAAACTATGCCTGGATTTGGTTTCGTTTTTACACAAGCTTGAAACATAGATAAAATATACTTGAATTAAGTTTGCATGGCCCTTGCATAATGACTTGATATGAGGTACATGGCCCCCAATATTTATCTCATTCACCTAAGTATACTATTGGTTACTAATAGGTGGATGGAATCAAGGTTCACTTATGATATCAAGTGAAAGACTTGAATGGGATTTTACGAGATCTTACTCATCAAAGACTTGAATTGGAAGGGGATTTATTTCATTTTTTAATGGGATTGACACAGGAAAAGAACCATGCTCATGTCACCTTATTTCATTTTTAATGAGCTTGACAAAAGTAAAAGAAATTTTCTCATGGAGACTTAATTCATTTTTTAAAGAGGTTGACATAGTAAAAGAATTATTCTCATGGTCCTTGTTTCATTTTTTAATGAGCTTAATAGAAGACAAGGAACCCTGCTCCAGACCCTTTATCACAACCCAAAAGAGGCCATGGATTTCAAGAGGTTTTCATTAGATGGGAGAAAAACACTCTAGAAGGGATACATGTCTAGGGATCCAAATAAAAAATCAGCCTCCAATGCCCCCAGTACATGGTGTACTACATCAACCACTAGATCATTAGTATATGTGGACATGGAACATGTGGACGCATAATTAACCTATGGTGGGGGTGACACCTGTTGCACATAAGAACCATTTAGGGACGAGGGTTGATGGGGAGTTGATTCAAGACCATTGAATGCAAGCTGATCAATGATCACAATGCTTCCTTCATGTAGGAAACACATCACTCAAAAGAGGGAGGAAACAAGTGCTCCCATTATGTAAACACAGTCATGACTGAGGAGTAGATTAAAATCTAAAGGGCCTTGGAAAACCATTACATCTATATAGAAAGTCTTCCCCTCCCAAAGTAATAGGTAACTTAGGAAGGATCACTAATGGTTGACTTGTTCCTCTGTTAAAATCTAACATATTTTGGGCAATGGGGACAAGCTAAGGCAAACCTAAATATTTCCAAGGAGTTGAGCATAGGATGCTAAAAAATGCACCCTCATCTATAACTGTGCTAGGTACTGCCATATGATAAGCATGTACTATAATACAGAAAGGCACATAAGATGGAAGACAAAATCCTGCTAGTCGACTCCAATCAAAAGAAGTGACCAAACTACTTGGAGCGGGTTTCATAGGAACGAGAGAGCTGCTCTCTTGCTCTATGGGAATAAGATAATTTCTCTCATGCACCTGGGGAATGGGAGGATATCCATCTAGTTCATTCAAAATTGAAGAAACCAAGATAACCTAAGAAGTACAAGGTTCAACCTTTACTAGAAAGGTATGGTTAACTGAAGGTGGAACCAAGTCTACCATTTTCTCGACTAATGGTTTGTTGAGAAAAGACTCATGAAACTCACTCTCAAAGAGAGTGGGGTTGACCAAAGTTAGATTTCGATCAATCACTTGATAAACTAGTGAAAGATCAAGGGAAATCTTTCTATAACCAATCAGAAGATGAGGATGGGAAGCAGTCAGGTTTTCCAACTCTTTGGAAGCTTCATTCATAAGAGGAAAAAGGTGAATGGGATGATTACCTTCAAAAAACTTACAAGGAAATTTTACTTTTCCCTTTTCCCCATTTACTTTATTATTACTAGTTGAGGGCTTGTCACTAGCATGAACTGTAGAGGCTAATGAAAAAGGTCGATGTGAACTCGTGGACCAAACTTCTAAGAACTTAGGAATACCAGGACAATTTCGAAGAAGGTGGCCACCCTTACATAACATGCAAGAGAATTTTAGTTTCCAAAGTTGGTTAGAATATTTTTTTGCATCACTTGCATCCACAAAAATGCTACTTGGTTGTCCCCTTGCTTATTTTGCTTCTTCTCCTTAGTCCTCTTCTTCTTATTCTTAGCTTCCTGATCACTAGAATCCAGACTTTCACTAGGTTAAGAGGAAGAATGAGGTGAATGAATAGGTGAAGAAGGTGAGGGGTCAAATTTAGGATCAACATGAGGTTGATGTTGTTTAGGTGGAGGAGCACTCATTTGAAAAGAAATTTGGTCACTCGAAATCATTGAGGCCGAAAATAACCATATTAGCAGACCAATGGATAATCTAGGAAGGGAAAAGATTGGCATATAAGGAACACAAGTATTTCCAAAAGAAGGAAAAGGAATAGGATTCTTGTCAGAGCAGTTTCCTTAACTGGTAGACTCAACAAATGTTTCCATTCGTATCAACCTAAGACATACTAAGGAGTATTCCCATAGGAAGAATATTTTTCCACAATCAATTAATTGATTTTATAACTTCAACAAAAATAAATCGAAAGGGGGTAATCTAGTAAAAAATGGTTTACCAAATATCCATGAACTGCTATATACACCTTCGCCAAAACCAAGGACTTAACGTATGGTGACCAATCTCCTTGAGTGTTGTGTTCAATGTATCACATTTACAATATGGCTAACACGATTGCCTATGGCTAAAGTAGTAACCTAGTAAGGTCTCCTAATATATACTTGACAGTACATGGAGCACAAGTCTGTGTTAGCACTGTCTAATGCATAACCATTTAGTGAGAGCATTCCCATATACTTTCCCTACTGAAGTGCCTCCTATATACCCGAAATTACTGGAGAACCATCGATATACTTCTGTAATGGAATGGGATTTCTCCGCCAGGATACAATGCAGGAAGTTAATGACAATTGCTATGTTTAAAGGTGCTTGAACATGTCTCTAGCCTAGACCTCTAGATATTTGCATTAAGTTAGAAATTCTCTTTAGTTTAATTGAGGTAAATTATAAGTTTATCTTCAATTAGGTTTCAGTTTGATGGCTCAATGATGTCACCTGTACCTATGATGCAACTAAATGATAAAATGAAATCTTTTCATTCGATGAAGGATAAACTAATGAAGGAAGAGAGAGAACCAAATAATGCATCAATTAAGCAAAATGCATTAAAACACAACTCTTTATTTTTCCAATGAAAAAATGCAAAAATGAGATCGAATATTTCACTTTCACAAACAAATCCAATGCCAAGATGCAATCCTAAAAGAAACAAAAATCAATTTTCTTTCACTAAGATGCAATAATTTTATCTTTTCCTTTTCACTTTGATTCAATGATGCAAACTAATTCAACGAGCAAAGGAGAAACTCCAATCTAAACAACTAAAATGAAAATTTCATTCACTTATGGTTTCAAATCCAAATCATTTCAAAAGTACTTAAATGAGGAAATCATTCACTTTTATTTTCAAAACAAAGAAACCAAACAAGAATTCACTTCCAGTCCTTCCAAAGCATGCAACTATAATCTATGCTTGACAATGGAGAAAAAGTAATCTTTAAAGCATCAAAATGACTCAATACTAATGAGAATAACTTTATGATCATGAACTAAAAGAAACTTGAAAAATATGTCCTCACTATAGGAAGACTCATGAATGGAAGCAATCAATCTCAGAAAGCCAAACTAAGAAATGAGTAGAGGGTGACCTAGAGACCCTAGAAACCATAGAAGGAAATCAAGATTCAAACACACATTAACAAAGGCAAGAGACAATTGCAATCATACAAGCATAACAATCAAGACAAATACATTGTAGTCACACTAAAAGATCATTAACAAGGGTCAAAAATACTGAAAACAAGAAGAAACCCTAATTTTATTCTATCCTCTGAGATCATCATGCCTGTTAAAGGAAAAATGGCGATGCCAAGCATCTCAGCGCAATTTTAACTAAAAAATAAGCATTGACAACACTTTTGTCAGAGCAGAAAATGCACTGGGAGAGAAAACTAAGGAAAAAGTAAAAAATCTTCAAGATCTGAGCAAGATAAACATTCTTAGGCAATAACCAGCGATTGCAAATAACTATAGTGGTAGAGACAACCCAAAAAATTGATTGTTGGTCAAACTCATTAGAGAATCTGATTGGAGGAATGAATGGAAAGGGTTATAGCTTCCCCAGTGGAGTCACCATTTTGTTGTCGAAGAAAATCCTCTCTGTAGATAGAAATGATCCCTCTAGCCAAATGAGTGGGAATAACAACCTACGTGACAATCTACAAGGACACTTTCCTAATTGCAATCGAAGTGAGAGAAGAGGAAGATGGCCTACCTCGTTCTGATGCTATAACGTACTCCTTTGTTGAAGACCTCAAATTGCTTGTGCTTCAAGCTCAACTCTACTTCTTAGATAATTTTCATACTGGAATAAGATATAAAATACACAACAAAGCATACAAGTAGAACAAGGATAATCGAAAGTAATCCACTTAATAGATCAAGGAGCATTAAGATAAATGTTGCATTAACACAAACATTTATGGAAAGTGAACCAACAATTGTATATATTAATGAAATAAAGGAGGAAGCATGCAACCAAGCTTTGATGTCAATAATCTCTCCTTGATTGAATGTCCAAGTCGAGGCTCAAGCTCCCCAAGCACTCCTTGTCCAAGCCAAATGAGTAGCATGTAGGCACTATCTCAGCGCAAGGGTGAAAATAGCTAAAGAAAAACCATTTGGGAATGGGAGAGGATGAATATATAGGCAGGGAAAGGGAGTTAGGATCTCTCCAAAGATAGGAGAAGGCCCACATATCTAAGAGGTAGCTAATAAGGATAAGATCAAAGGGAAATATTGGGAGAATTTGACGACATACACACCGAACAACCTCCAGCTCATCGTTTTGGATGCCTCTAGATCATGAAGCTTCTTGTCCTCTTTGGCAAAACTTGTCTTTTAAGGATCAACTTAGGTATCCAAGAAAAAATTGTGCTAGCATCGCAAGGCTAGTATAATGCAACTAGCGATCAGCACGAGTTTCCAGTGTCACAATCGTGCTAGTCCTAAATTAGGGTTTTAGAGCTTACTTCTTTAGAGAAGGCTCCAGGCATGTTTTCATCAGTGTTTCAGGGAGGATCTGAACTGCCTATCAGGATGGCTATACTGCATAACTTCCAATTTTCAGGTACTTCAGTGTATGACACAGGGATGTGCAAGATGCATAAAAAAATACTGTGGAACAAGGAGTGTCCACACCAGTGGGGGTTCTGCTTGTTGGGGTACCCTCCTTGGTCCCTGGGTTACCACCCTGGTTTCCTACACCCACGTTGGTGTCTGACATGGTGAAAATATGGGGTTGAGAAGACACATAATCAAAGGAACAAATGGAAGAATTAGTAGAACTAGAATCAAAATGATGACTCGATGAATGACTGGGAGGATGAACTCTAACTCGGTGGGGAGGAGTAATATGTACTAATAGGAACTGGGGGTGAGGATGATGAAGTCTCAATGAAAAACACGTAGGGGGTGCAATTATGTTAAGACAATAATTATCTATGAATTAAAGGGTGATGATAGGAATCAAAAGAGAAACTAACAATAAGAAAACACTTAGTGTATTGGTGCCAAGTGTAAACTAACTATATTAATGATGCTACTCTAATACAAGAAAAAACTTCCTATCAAAGAAAAATATATTTAGCATATAGGTGATATAAATCCTCAAACAATCTTAGATCTATAGTTTCATATGGCCTTCCAAAGAACTTCTTACTTGACACAATCTCATCCCCACAAGTAGAGCTATCCAAAGAAAGGTAGGGTAGAGAACCAACTACTTCCCACAAGCATGCATATAGGGTTTTTTCCTAAGATTTGTCACTACGGTTACCTTCATCTCATAGGGGCGGGCGAGTCTTGAGATTCTTGATAGTCAACCAATGCATGAGATTCCCTGCCATAGGTTGGGTAACCCCGAGGAGAACCACTTGCATGATGACCTAGCTTAACCCCCTCTGAATCAAGTTTCTGAAATACTCCAGCTTTGGACTATGGGATGGTGAAGGATTTTAATCTCTCTAATATTTCAACTTCTATGTCTCAATGAAAGCGATCGATGAGTGTTATTGGAAGCCTATCCCACTGATCATACACCTACACTACGAATATTGTTTGGCCCTAGTGCCCAAGTGGGCTTAATCTATGTGTTGTGACTTATTAGGGTGTAGCATTTCAAGTCTTTGCTTGGCAGTGTTAACTAAGATCATGTTCGCTGAGGGTGTGAGTGTGTGAAAATAATGTGTCAAGTGGATGAGTTAATTGAGCATGTTTGATGATGCCATGCACTACTGTAAATAAAACGTTGAAATACTGTAAAGAAATCTAAAAAAGACAGAAATTAAACAACAAAACAAGCACACAAAACCCCACCCATAAGGGTTACCAAGAAGCTAAGAAACAGAGGGAAAACAAGCTACTCAAATACACATAAAAAGGCCTAAATGATCTAATATCAAGGGAATAAGATCTAAAGGAACTAATTTGTTGCAAATGGTGTAGACAAACAACAAAAATTAGATGTGTGAAATGTTGAAAAGGATTGGAGTGAAGCTCTAAAATATAGGATGCTCAAGGGGATCCTAAGGGGGAAGGGAAAACCCAAACTCTAACAAAGGGAGTTGCCATTTTTTAGTGTGAAATTTCTTGGAAGGTGTGCCAAAATTCTTCACTTAAGTCACTTGGTGACAAGTGATGCTAACAAAAATTTGATGGATTTTGATGATTGAGATCAATAATAAAAATTGAAAAGCCTGCAACAAAAACATATACGATCTAGAATAGAAAGAAATAGTAAGTATATCCAATGCAATAACCCAAATGGAAATACTTTTCTTGAATAAATTCTTTATTGAAAACAAATGGTCAAGGATATCAACAAAAAGGGTCTGTGAATCCCCCTCCATGGGATGTGTCCTTTGATGTCATTGATGCTTCAATAAACAATCTTCTCTCTAAATATGTGAAAAACCCAGACAAAATATGAAGAACTAAACTGGGAGCTAAAAAGAAAAGGGACGATAATGGCGACAATTATAATGATCATGGTGAGGAATGACTGGAAATATATCCTATTTATAACAAAGTATCAAGTTTATCTCGAAAATGGAGCATAATAAAATAATATTGACCAAATCAAGATCTATTGCTTGGAATACTTTATTATATTTATTGGAGAGGGAAAATATATTTAGAATGGTTAAATATCTTTGTTTAGAAATAATTAACATATAAAATGATTTATTAATTATTTCATGAGGATTAAGAATGGTGTGAAATGAAATAATTATTAAATGATTAATAATTATTCCGTAATCAAAAATAAGGAATAATAAATAAATAATGATTTATTTAATTACTCCTAGGATATTTAGTGAAATGTGACAAGAAATAATTATTTAAATAATGATTTAATAAATTCCTAGAGAAAATTAGATAAATAATAATTGATATAATTATTCAAATGTTTTTTTTTCATTCTTAAATCAGGAAATAATTTAACAAAGGTGATTTGCTAAATTTTTTTCCACAGTGAAAGTTACTTCACTATGGTAAAATTAATCCTACATGGTGTATTTCAATCTGCCTAGTTAGAAATGACTAGGTGATCATTTTTTGGTGATAACAATTATAGTATCATGTTTGGTCACCTCAATTTATTCATGGTCACTTCATGATTGGTTGATGCTTTTATTATGAGATTATAACTATTAAAGTCACTTACTTGCTCATGCATAGCCTTTGATGCATTCAAAAGCACACCCTCTTCTAGCAAGCTCATTGATCAATGTTTACCCTTGAAGGTAGGTACTTCACAATACTTGAGAGTAGTGCTTGCATAGTCTTTGGAAGTAGTGTCTATGTAGACCCTACATATAGTGGTTGTGCAGTTCCTAGTGACAGTGATTGTGCAACTCTTGATGGTAGTCACTACGAAACCCTTGCTCAAAGAGTGTGCAATTCATAAAGATAATGATTGCACAATTCTTGTTGACACAAAGTGCATAATCTTAGTTGATAGTGAGCATGGAATCCTGTGATTCAGTCATTCACTTGTTCTTAGCTGAAATTATATTATCATTCTAGTGAGTTTCCTCAATTACCGCTTTTGCATATTTTTTCTTGCTTTCACTTTCAAAAGTGTCACTTTTGTATTCTTCTCACTTTAGCATGTGTCACTTTCAATTTGTTAAGCTTTTGCAAGTGTTGTTTTAACATTTTCTTACGTTCACAAGTGTTTTTCTTAACTAATTAATCTCCTGTATGTCTGGCACTTAACGCATCACTAGAGGCCACTCTAGCACACTCTTCTGCATTAGATGATCTTATATGTCATAAGAATATGTGTTAGG
Organism: Pinus taeda; assembly: GCA_000404065.3. Classification (NCBI taxonomy): domain Eukaryota; kingdom Viridiplantae; phylum Streptophyta; class Pinopsida; order Pinales; family Pinaceae; genus Pinus; species Pinus taeda. The sequence goes on along the minus strand of APFE030628726.1, from coordinate 24,360 downwards.
CACATTCCCATAGCTTAGCACACTTTTTGGTTGAAATCATCTCCCCGTCCCACAAAGAGCTCACAAAGTTAACCTCACACACAACACCTACTACCTTTAATGAGCATTGAATAAGCTACTATGGAGGAGATTATATTAACATAGTTTGGAGATACCCCACTACACCTAGGGAAACATTTCTCCCTAGGATTGAAACACAAGACATCAATTTAAAAATAGGGGTCATTTCTAAAAGACAAGGTCTAACAAACCACCTCCTTAGAGAGAGAACTAACCTAAAATAACTTATCATGAGAAATATAACTATCCTAACTAATTCTCGATTTCATAGAGACTATTTGACTAATCTGCATCCCCAAATACACCACAAAATTAACCAAAAACTTTTCCAGTAAAGAAATGGCAGAAATAAATCTCAAGAAAACATATGAACAACAAAGGAAAATTTTAAATAACTAGTGAAGGAAACAAAAGAACATAGATAAGTTACTTATACAATGCATTTCTCTACCTATAAATTTTCCTCCCTTCCTTCGGTAACCAAAGTTCTTAAACATACTCCACCTTTGGAACACGAATATCCCACTATGCAAGTAGATATTTGCAAGCATATTGTTTCCAATATGACAGAACCATTGGTGGTAGAGGTCTACCTTATCTAAGGAAACATCCCTATTGATGTTGCTATCATATATATTGATGATTAGTCCACTTATGAATTTCAGGAGGCATATGACACCTACTTCGAAGCAAGTACCACACGAATACAAAGAATCCAATAATATCTTGGATTTATTACCATTACAGAACTCACCTTTTATTTAGTGGCAGCTTCAACTAGTTTTATACTTATTCGTCATTCCCTAGTATGTAGATAATTCCAGCCTAACATGGGGGTTCTTATTATAAAATTGATTAGAAATAGTATAGTGAATTTTATTATCAAAATCATTTTAATTTAAAATTTGAAAATGACTTACAACAAGTGTCAAATTTAAAATTTTAAAACTTATTTATAAATACTAATTTAGGATATTAACTTTAATTTATATTTCAAAATTTATTATTTAAATATAAAATATATATGACGTACCAAAAGATACTATATAAGAAAAAACTTAAAAAAGATACTATATAAGAAAAAATCAAGATTAGTTATTGCACCTCTCTAAGTCTGATCTTAGAAAGTTTTGGAGGAAAATTCAAATTCGAACAGCTAAACAAAATCAATTGATTCCCTTGAAGAAGTAGAATATTTACCTTAAAAACCTTTAAAAATCCCTTGACAGTATGGACACCATTTTGAATGCCCCTACAGAGGATGATATCTTTTCCTTGGAAGACATAATTGAGTTTCAAGTTAAGTAGCTTTCTAATGGCAAAGATAAGGACATTGAAAACTGTCAAGATGAAATTTTAAAAATAGGAAAACTTATCCTCAACCCGCACATACACAAACTCTTTAATTTGATAGTGAAGCAAGGTTTCCCTAAGCCTTGGACGTAGAGCCTTATTATTTCTATATTTAAGACTGGGGATAAAAGTACTCCCTCTAATTATAGGACCTTTATGATTAAAAAAATTTAGCCAAGTTGTACATGATTATTTTGTAAAAGAAGATTAGCCCTGGTAGGGGTGATTTTAGGGGCGAATGTTCGCCCTTTGGCGAAATTAAGGGGTTTTAAATTTTTAGTGGGTGAATATTTTGTATCATAGTACATTTTTACAAATCACCTCAAATAGCCCACCTTATTTTAAGGGAGAGGGTAAAAAAGGTAAATTTAGCCCTTGAAATTAGGAGTTACAAACTTCCATTCACCCATTTTCAAGAATAGGTTTTATTTAAGTGAATCCTATGGGCCAAAGGCCCAAATACCATATTTATAAAAGAGGTTTGGTAAATTAATAAAAATATAAATAAATGAGAGGTATGGTAAATAAATAAAGCAT
>APFE030628726.1:1963-22390 GCA_000404065.3 Pinus taeda | reverse complement strand
CTACCAAGTGCTCAGAGGGATAAATAGATTTCATCCCCCTAAGAGTGGTAGATGTTGAGTTAAGATGGATATAGGTTGGTTTTTATGATAATGAAGATATTAAATAGACTTAGGAATTATATTGTAAAAACATCTTAAGGTGAATGGTTAAAGCATAGACATTGGACAAGTATATTTGTATACTTCTGTTTTAAATTGAAACAAATCCAGGCTAAAAAGAATGGATTGATTGCACTAGTCATCCTTCTATAACTTTCCAACATATGCTGGAGTAAACAGATTGTAATTTGGGTAATTTTTCTAATTGCAAACAGGGACATACTTGTGTATTGCAGGGTGGTTACGAGGTCCCTAGAAGTGGAGTAAAACATAGTAATTTGGGTAATTTTTCTAATTGCAAACAGGAACACACTTGTGTATTGGCAGGGTGGTTATGAGGTCCTAGAAGTGATGAATTTGAATTTTTCTTGGTTTTATATATAGTATTAGGTTTTTTCTCATGCTTTCTGTGAATGGCACGGGTGAATTTTATCTTACATCCACTAGATTATCGATATGTAATTTCGGTAATTTTGATTTCAAAAGATATTTTAAAGAAATGCAATGATTTCATTTCTGTATTCATTAAACACAAGATTTTATAATTGAGTAAAATATTCGCCATGCCTGGTGAGAGATTCGCCAAAAATTATATATACATATCATATTATTGATAAAATCGCCTTCCATTTTTCCTATATACCATGGAGATTCACCCATTTATTATACATGTAAATTTAGGGGGGGTTCTTAAAATTTTCCTTGAGCCGTGGGCTTGAAATTCATGGTAAAAGAGTTAAAGACCAAGCTAGGTTTAGGATTTGTCATTTGATCATGGACCATATTTTTTACACTTAGGATAATTGTAGAGGAATTCCACAATAATAAAATTTATCTCTTTTATTGTTTTTTTTACTTTGGAAAATTTCTTGACACCATTCCTAAAACAAATTTATGGAATGGGTTAGAAGAGATAATGGTTCCTTTTGAGTTGAGAGTTTTTGTGACAAGATGTATGAGAATTTTATTCCCAAGACTTGGATCATCTAGGGTTGGTTGGAAGAAATTAAATTCAATTTTTGAGTGAAGTGATAGTGTCCCTTAATCCCTTCCCTTCTTGGCATGCATATTGATAAGCTAGAAGAGTGTTTGGAATATGTGGGTTGTGCTAACCCTGGGCTCATTGGTATGGTCATAAATATTATTTTTTATGTTTACCATATTATTGTTTTAGTAAGGATCTATTATGATCTTAGAAAGCAACTCATAATCCTTCGAGGTTTTAGATCCAATATGGATATGATTATAAATATCAACAAAAATAAAGTCACAATAATTAAGTCTAAGGATATTACCTATGATACTTTTATTTATGATAACAAATCCTTAGAAGAAGTTCTTTTATAAAAAATATGGGAATGAACATATATCATAAGTTCAATTAGAAGTATGACATTTTGAAAAAGATAAATGTAGGTTGGAAAGCTTACTATGGATTAAAATAAATTGTATATCGAAAAATATATGGATTTAGGACAAAAAAAACATATCTTTGAGACTTTCCACTCCTATTATTTTATATGGATGTGAAGTTTGGAGTTTCAATATGTCTAGAGAGTCATGGAAAAATATTGAAGAAATCTAAAAGAAAATTATAACCTACAACCTGAAGATTAAAGGTGATACTCCCTACCCTATTCTCCTTATTGAAGCAAGCTTTTGCCCCATTGAAACAAGGTCTATGACAAGGTATTTTATGTATAAATCAAAGTTATACAACATGGATGCCAAAATATTTCCTAAAATTTCTTCTAACAATAGCCAAGTACCCCACTTTTAGCTTAAGTGAGGGTGGTATAAGAATGCCCAGTGTTGGTTGGACCATTGGGGAGGAGAATATCATCTCACAAAAGGAAAATAATATTAAAAATATTATTACTTTCAAATCTAAGAAAAATTATTGGGAAATAAATAGATAGAGCGGAAAATGAGACTATGACGTTATAAGGAGGTGATCAAACCCTATGTAACATCCCTCATAACAAAAGTTTTTTTATTAACACATTCAAATGCCATTTTTTTTTTTAATAAACAATGTGAATGACTGCCCAATATAGGATATTTTTTATTCAAGAAGGATAATTAATATAAATCATAATCATAAAATCATGATGGTTTAAACTCCATCAAACCCACGAGTCTCCCTTGAACTCATTAGATAACCACCACTCCTTTTTCACTAAAGAGGATTTAGCTTGATTTAATATACTTATAATACTCAGAGTCCTTTTTGACTAACCCATTAATTCTATTTTTCTATTTATAAATGTAATTATATTGTATTTCTTATGTACCTTCCTTGTGTGGATAGTACTATAACGATATAATGGATATCCTTATTTTTAATAGAAAATATTTTTCCTCTTAACAACATATGATATGATATTTGAACCTTGGCATTTTATCAATTATAACCTAAGCATCAACAACATGGCCATAACATGGAGGAAGGCTTTGGTTGTTTTTCTTATATATAGACCCTCCATTCATATCAGTATTGTGAAATCATAGCATATATCGTGTTATTGTGAACTTATTGTATATTTTACATTACCATAGTGTGTGACATGTGACAAGGTGGGCATATATCTTTATAATGATATTATCACCATATTGGAAAACTGGCAACTATTGTTTTTAATAATAGAAGAGACTACACTAATGCAAGCTGTAGCCTATGTAATTTCCATGTGGCAACCTGTGGAAACTTGACATTGCTTTATGGTACACCCAATGTGTCTGAAGATCCATGGTACATACTCTCTAGGGTTTCAATAAGTGACTGGAGCAATTTGGGGTCATTGTAGGGTGTAACTACCGACCCCCATATTTCCATTCTAGTCTCATTTTCTCCTCTACTCGCTCGAGGGTGAGATTTGCAACTACAGAAATTACCCTAACCCTTATTTCCCGATTCTAACTCTACAACTCCAACTTCCTCTCTGTTTCAATTTCCAAGCTTATAATTTTTTGAAGTCATATGCTTGCTGGTGATTAAAAATTATGGATATTTTTCCAAGTTAGACCTTTTACTGTCCTTCTTTACAAGGTTTTGAACTATAGCTCTCTTTCCATTGAATTTCTTTTCTTAGTGTTACTTCTTCATCTACAATGGTGGTATTTGTATGCCTGAATGATTTTTTGTGGTCACAGTTGCAAATATTCGAGGGTTCATACTAAACCAATGGTTTGTTTAATTGACTATTCTTGTCTGCAATGGTCACCAGGGTTTGTTACCTATCAACTCCTTTCAGGTAATTCCTAACTTCAACCCTTGGGTTAGTTTTCGCTTCTATTATCAGCACTTAGTTCTCATTCCTAAATTAATATTCTTCCTTTTGTTTACAGGTACATAACGGTGTGCCTCAAATCCCTTTCTAACATTTGGCAACTTGATTCCTTTTAACTTGATTTAGTAATTTGTTTATGGTGCTACTTTTTTTTTTTTTTTTTTTTTACTTTAATAATTTTATTTAACTGAGATTTCTCACTTACAAATTTTCTTCTTGTCCTCACAACTTCAAGATTTTCCCTACTTATTTATGACTATATTGGAACAGGTTTTTCTGTAGACAAAGTCCTTTGATCTGCAATTTTCCATGTTATGAATTTTTTGTCTTTGTCCAAGGTTCTTCGACCATGAGGCCAAGACCCTTTTCTTGGATTTTCTTGCATTAATTAGGGTTTGAATTACTGAGGTTCTTTTAGCTGGTTTAGTTAGCCTCCCTTTTGGTAGGCTTCCAATCCAGTTTTTCGAACATTTCCAACTTCAATTGCCTATACGTTTGTATTATTAAATGATTATAGTTCGTCGGTTGGATGCCTTTTCTTTTCTAAGATCACTTTTAAATTAAATTTGATTTCTAGCTTAGGGTTTTGCTCTTACAATGAAATATTCACATTACTCCCTTTTATGAAATAACTCTTGGAGGTACTTTAAATTCTATTTATTTTTTTAGGACTGGCAAAACAAAATCTCTCCTTCATAATGCATGGTTGTTACTATTGTTTAATTGCTTGTTTATATAAATTATTATGAAATTGATTTTATAATGAAACTATTTTCCTTCCCATTAGGGATTCTTCTACCATTTTTATTGTGCATTGCATACTAAAGTCACTATATATTTCATGTAAGTTAAAAGAACACCTCTACATTGTGTCCTTTGGATACTTAAAATTTTATGCATAGAAGAATAACAAATTACTCATTTTTCCTTTCAATATTTTTTTCTTTTAATAGAATATCAACCATTACTACAACTTTCTTGATAGAAACAAAGAGAGATAATGTATGGCAATTTATTTGTGAAGAGAATCTCTATTCCTTTTTTTAAATAATTTTTTTCTGTATAAGTTGTCACCTATCTATTCTTGGTGCACTATATTATTTGGGTATCTGAAAGAATATATTACACACATATAGGACATGTAATTGTTTATAACTAACAATGCAGTCTAGGTGACATGAGCGGTATGTGTAATGGGACCTGCCATCTTTTCCTATGACCTATTTACTTAAAACTCAAGAATCTTACCCACTCAAGAGAAAGGGTGTTTAACCTATTCACCCTCTATGTGGTAACTAACTTGGGTTCGTTTTCCAACTTTAATTGTGTGTGTGTGTGTCTATATATATATGTGTGTGTGTGTGTGTGTGTATCTATCTGTGTGTGTGTGCATCTATATTTATCTTTAGTGCTTTCTTGGGCTACATCACGTCTTGTAAAATTAATTTATAATGACCATAAACTCCGACTAAACATTAAACTAAGAAAAACTATTACTCTTCTATAGCAAGAGTTTGTAACTGTGCAAGTATAATTTCCCAAGATTCTATATAACCATTTACCTTACTCATGTTGTAGTCTTTAGGTTCACTGAGGTAGCTTTACTTGTTACAAGTTAATACTATACAATCTAGAGTTTATAAAAATATTGTATCCAAATGATGTCTTAAATTAATTATCAAATATTTTATCCTTTCTGTCATAGTTATTCAACATTAGATTGAGAACTATAAGGTACTTATTTCTTCTCCTCATGGGAATGTGTTGACGTTGATAGAAATCCGTTAACTAAGAGGGTATTCCTGCTAAGAAGTCCCAATTATAGCACACACTATTTGGAGTAGAAGCCTCAACCATATATTAAGGTCATTTTCCATCATTCTTAGGAATTTTCCTTGACTACAATTATTAACATAAGAGATTATACCAATAATCTCTTAAACAAGTAACTTAACATTGTAAGGAATACAATTTCAATGCATATAAGATTCTTTCATGAAAAGGAAAGAAAGAGTAAGACTCTAGAAGAAAAATAATAGTATTATCCTAAAACATGAAAACAAAAGCAAGAAAGGATAATCATTGATTAACCTGCAAAGTTTTTTCACAAGATAAAAATGATCATAAAAGCAAGCAACAATTCACATTCAACAAAATGAAAACTAAATCCAATGAAATTTTTTATTTTCATTAATATGTGTGAACATAAACATATACCACATCAATAAAGAATAGTCTCACAATCATTCATGACCTATGCATGAAAGAGTGTTGGCTCTTAGAGCTTCATATATTAAGTGAAATTCCCAAGATATATAATTACAATGCTACCACACTAGCCCCAATAGTGGAACATTAAGTCATTATTTTGCTCCTCCAAGAAAATATCTTCTCTCCTATTCCAAACTAGAGAAGCCAAGGTGGAAAGTCCAAAGTGCCTTCTCTTGATATATGAGGGTGTATTTATAACAAATTAGGTGACACTTTGCCTCCCATGTGACTCTCAACCTCCCTTGTGCCTCTTGAGCTTCTACTATGACTTTTCTAATTCCTATATGACCTTTGAACTTCTAACGACTCTAGAAATTTCTTGTGACTTTTCACATTCCATGTGGGACCCTTGGTCATCCACACATTTTAAATTTTCTCATTTTTAAAAGACATTCCAAAATTTATGTGGCAAGATATATTAGCACACATAACTTTGTGATGACACTAGGACAAGCCATGCCTTGACATTGATGGCATAGAACTTTATTGTGATGTGTCTGGGCCAATTGTTTCTCTTAGCTTCTATATTTGTATCTTTTTCATGATGGATCTTTTCTTGTTATTTATCTTTACCCTCCAAAGGGTCTTAGGAAAGTGCCAAAACCTTCCAAGTTATATTGAGTATGCCATCTTGTCATCATGGTCTAGAATTCCTTTATGTCCTCCACGATGGTTCTTTTGGTTCTTCTTCTCCATAAGTGATCTCCTGTAGCCTCTCCTTGATGACCTCCCTCATATATTCATGATAGGTCTCACATGTGTTTCATATTTATCCTTATAGAGCTTGGATGATATGGAGTTATCCCTTTGATTTTGATCTTCAACCTTCCATCATGATCTAGTGTGCTTTCATCTTCTTGCTAGATAATCTCATTATCTCTTTAGCCTCACAAGTGCATTCTTACATGATATCCTTGGCATCCTCCTTGAGCATCATCCTTCCATGTCAAGATATAGTACTTGTAGATGAAATTTACTCACGACAAGATGAAACCAATCCGATAATATCCTAGACTAAATTATTCATGTAATTCACTAATTAAACCCATGAAAAAATACAAGAATGAGGAGGAGGCTCAAGGTTTGCATAGCTCACAGTTCTAGGAGGAAGTGGGGAAGGTCTACTGACCATGATTGTGAATTCACAATGGTTGAGGAACTGGAATACAAAACTACGTAATTGAGGGGGACAATGATGAGTGAGACTCACTTGCTGACTATGATTGTGAAATATGTAGTTAAGGGAAGACTGAGATAAGTGATTACACATTTGCACATGTCAAGGAGACATTCAGGTATGACTGTTGACTTATATTATGTAATGTGTAGTGGAATACTGACTGTGAGGGAGGATTGTGCAATCTTTAGGGACAAGAGGTAGAGACTTAGCACTGTGATTGTGCAATGCATAGTCCTTGGAGCTAGTGACTACATAGTTCATAATTCCAAGAAGTGAGGATGCTTCATTATGACTTAAGACTACGTAGTGCACAATTCCAGGAGGGACTTAACAAGTTACAAATATAGTGATTTCTTTGAAAATGACCAAGTATGGGATTATTCAGACATGAGTGAACAAAACATGCAAAAAAGTACCGAAACAATGATCTCACACTCATATAGCATAAACACAATCCAAGGGAATGCTTAGTACCGAAAATCAAGATTCATACCTTGAAGAGACAACAAAATGGCACATATTTCTTAGTGCGATAGTGGAAATGTAGCTTTGTGATACTTGGAATACAAGTTATAAAACAGGTGTTGACTGCAACCAGAAGGTGTGCTAAGTTGTGGGAATGTGTCTAGTGAATATTCTTATGACATATACAATTAACTAATGTAGAAGAGTGTTTTAGAGCTTCCTCTAGTGATGCACTAAGTGTGACACATGCAAGAGTGTAATAAGTTAAAAATGACAATTGCAATAGTAAGAAAAAGTGAAAGAAACAGTTGAAAAATATTAATAAAGTGAAAGTGACACATGATAAAGCAAAGAGAATGCAAAAGAAACATTTTCCAAAGTGAAATCAAGAAAAAATGACAATCACAGAAGTGAAAGTGACATGAAAGCAAAAGCGCATAAAAATGACACTTGAGGAAACTCACTGGAATAATAATACAATTGAAACTAAGGGCTAGAGAATGATTGGCTCACATGATTACATGCACACTATCAACTAATATTGCAATCCGAATGTCAACACGAATTTCACGATCACTATCTTTATGAACCTGACAGTCATTATAAGCTAGGGTTGCGTAGTGACTACCATGAGGAGTTACAAAATCAATGTCACTAAGTACAACATAGTCACTATATCTAGGGAATGTGGAGGAACTACTTCTAGATACTATGTGGGCACTACTCTCAAGGATTACATAATTCTTGTCTTTAAGAGTAAACGTTTATTACTGAGCTTGTGGGAAGATGGTGTTCTTTTGAATGCATTGAAGGCTAAGCATGTGCAAGCAAGTGATTTTGAAAGTTAGAATATCATAAGAAAAGTATCAACCAATCATGAAGTGGCCATGAATTGCGTGAGGTGACAAATCATGAGACCATATGTAAGCTCCAAAATTGAAGTGTAAGAAATATTTTGGAGGGTGATTATCACAATGACAACACTTGGAAACACACTGAAGAAATGCATTTTCCTTGTTTAGGTGTAGCTTTAGGCACATAGTCTATTCTTGTAGGAAGTATCGATTCGTTGTGTGGAATACCTCAACTTCCCCATTTATCCTAGTTATAAGTATAATATCTTCTATCCATTTCTAAGCTAAACAATTTTACAAGGATTACCATATCTCACTTGTTTATATATGGGGGGAGTGTAAAATATATTTGCAAGATTAAAATGATTAGAGTTCTAGTTCTATATCGTTTGTTTCTCTGTTACCAGCAGGCTATTTTAGTACCCCAAAAAAGTCACCACATCAAAAAAAAGTATTTCTTTGCTTCCAGTGAGCATGTTCAGTACCCTGACAAAGTTGTTTACTTCAACTCTCTATGCATGAATCCTTTCTCTTGTTTCACCCCTTATTTTGTCCGTTATGCTCATTGGAATTTTATATGTGCTTATATCACCACGGTGGAAGAGGGACCTCAACAATTTAATATCCAAAGATATTATTCCTTTTGAGACTGTTATATACTTCTAATATGATCGCTCTTAGTCTTCTCCTTTCCCTTCTCCACTTGATTGGATTGGCAAGAAAAACACCATTAAATTACCATATCAAGTCAAGGAATGAATATTCTACAAAGATACATGCATCGTGGTTTTGATAATGAATTTCCATTCAAATGGATTTTATTTTCCATTAATACATTATTGACTTTAAAAGATGTTTAAACCCAAACTAAGAAGAGGAAGATAAATTAGTCAAGAGCTGCTCGTCATCACAATTTCCTTTTCAAAACTTTGCCACATTGTTCTCTTGAACCAAAATTTTTTATCTCACATGCATGGTCTTATTAAAAAATATGTGAAAGAAAATAAATGACACAATAGGAAAAGCAAAAGTAACAAAATAAATAAAATAGAAGACTTAAAAGAAAAGGATCATGGAAGACAGAAAGAAAGAGATAAAGAAAATGAAAAACTAGATGTGAAGCAAAATGCAAGGTCAATTTAATGCAAAATAAAACAAAAATGCAAGCAAACCTACTCCTAATCTAACCAACTAAAAGGACAAAATGCAAGGTCAATTTAATGCAAAATAAAACAAAAATGCAACTAGACCCACTCCTAATCTAACCAGCTAAAAGGACAATGCTAAGTCTAGTGAAATTTACAATGTAGCTACCGAACCTATTCTCGACCTGCAAGTAGAAATTAATAGTAATTAAAATCCATATAAAATAATGTACCATAGAAAAGATAATGACTTGAATAGCTTGCACAGAAAATTGAAGGCCTTTCCTTTGTGCCATAAATAACCAACTTGCAATCATACATTTTAATTTAGAACAACCATCATACAAGCCTCGAAATATTCTCACAAATGTATATTCATATGTATTTTCAACCTTAGCAAACATCAAGTAGGATTGAAACTTATAATTATCAACATAGCTTGCTAAGTAAGATGTTTCCAACCAATCATAGATTCGATCATGGAATTTGAGGTAATCCTTTTGAAAACCATCGAACTCTTGAGAGAATGAACTTTCAATTAGCACTTCCAAATCATGGGGAGAATCTTGTAAATAAAACATAACTTGATCTCATTTATAAACCTTATCAAGATAGTGAGGGCCTGATATAACCATCAACTAAGATTGAAGTGGCTCAATTGCTTGACAAGAAACTGAACAGTGAAATGATAAATCATAAATATCAATGGGTTCAACTAGATCAACCAATGTAAAAAAAATACCATCACATATACAAATTGGAAAATGATTATTTAAATGAAAATTGTTATATGCAGTGTTATGATCAGATTGGTGGCTTGACATACAATATTATTGATTATCCATTGGTTCGCTTTGTATTTAATTACATACCAAGCCAGTAAAATCAAAACTCAAGGAATTCAAAATAATTGTTGCCTTTGTAAATCTAGGAAACCAAATAGAATAACATAGTGACAAAAGGTTAGAAGGATATGTTGAACAAAATCTAGTATTTATATCAACATGGGGGTTTCATCCACTAAATGATTCAAGTAATGAAATTTAATCAAAAGGATTGATTAGGCGAGACAAGAATGATTAGTTTCACAACATTCATAATAAAGATTAGGAGTTGTTTGTCCATGGAAAAATTAGGCAAGGAGAGATATTTTGGGGAATGATTACCTCTATCTCGATAATCAGGATGGCATATTTCAAAGCTATGTACATCTATGAAAGATATGTGATCCAATCCTGAATTTGATACAAGGGATTTTCATAAAGAAGATTTATCCAACTAAGAAGCTTTGTCTCTATCTTGAGGATTAATAATATTAACTTGAAAACACCAAAATTCCTTCAAGAATGAGTTTAGATCCAATGAAGCAATGTTGAGAAAAATGTGAGATAATTCTAATCTAACCTAGTTCAAAGACCTCATCAAGATTACGATATAATGACATAACCATCAACTAAAATTGAAGTTCCTCAACTTCTTGGAAAGTACCTGAAGTCTCAAATGTTGAACTATTTAATTTTGAAAACATGGTCAGGTTAGAATGTGCGTGAAGAAAAATATCTTCAATTGTTTCAATAGGAAAATTATGAATCAGATGAAATTTTTTGGAATCAGTCTCATTGGGTGTCTCAACATCACCAAATAAGTTAACCAAATGGTAAGAGAGAGGTTCAATAATTACCATATCATGTTCTTCATCATGGGCCACATTATCACCTTTTATGAATTTCAAATTTAATTAATCAGAATACGGATTAGAGGAACATGATATATACATTGATTCACTACAGACATGTCCATATAAGGGTTAGGGAACTGAGGAAGAAATTCCTATGAGAAAATATTCTATGAATATTAGATCCAATTCCATATCAAAGATTTGCAAATCCAAGTCTTCTTGTGAAAGAACGAGATCATCCAATGTGCTTAGGAACTCATCACGATCCACATAATTAGAGTCATGGTCTTCAATGTGGTCATTTCCCAAGGCTTCGTTTTGATTAAGGGCTTTGATTTCGTTTGAATGGTTACCAATATGTTGGAATTATTAATTGGAAAAGAATGTAGAAGCATCATTTTCACTGTTATGAAACCAGTTCACAAAAAGATAGAAAAGATAGTTGAACGCCTTAGAATTAAGCCTCTTCGAGGGGGAAACCTCCTTTACATTACAAAAATGAACAATTCTTGGATGATTCAAATGAAAAAACCTCCTTTCTATATAGAGGACTCTAATGAGTCACATTATAACCCAGCCGACCTAACAATAATAATATAAGGGCACAAAAATAACAATAACGGGGTTCTATGGGGCACAATAATAACAATATGGGGACAATAGGGGCACAACAATATTAATAAGGGATACAACTACAATAGTAATGGGGTAAATCACTAGTATTATAGGGGCCTAACATGCCCCTCTCCTTCAAAAAAGTGTTGTCCTCAATGCTTGAGTAGTTCTGGATGCTTCTGTATAAAATTCTCATCCTCCCATGTGGAATATTTTGCAGATAAGTTCTTCCACTTGATGAGATACTCTAAAATCGATCGATTTCGTAGTTGTCGAGCTCTTGTTTCTGTGACTGCTTCCGGTTCCAATATAATTTTTCCTTCCTCGTCAAGGCCTGGCAATATTGTTTGAACTGGGAGCTTGTTGCCCATAACCTTCTTTAAACATGAAACATGGAAAACTGGGTGTACCCGAGAAGCTACAGGAAGCTCTAATTTGTATGCCATAGTACCAGTCTTTTGCAACACCTTGTGTAGACCATAATACTTTGGTGATAATTTATTATCCTTCTTAGCTTGCTTGAGGGACATTTGTTTATATGGTTGTAGCCGTAGGAATACCCAATCACCTACGTCAAAACTTCTTTCATTGCGTGTTGATTTTCCTATTGTTTCATTCTATTTTTCACCAACACGAGGTTATCCTTTAAGAGTTGGAGGACTTGTTGTTGATGCTCGATGTGATGTTCCACTACTTGAACCTTAGAATTTTCTCTTAAATATGATGTGGTGGATGGTGGCTGATATCCATAAAATGCCATAAATGGGGTCATTTTTGTTGTTGTATGGAAGGAAGTGTTATACCACCATTTAGCCAGAGCCAACCATTTGACCCATTGTGTCTGTTTATCAAATACAAAGCAACGAAGATATCCTTCCAAACATTTGCTTACTATCTCAGTTTGCCCATCAGATTGAGGATGATAAGATGAGCAATGAGCTAACTGAGTACCAAGACAAGAAAATAATTTTGTCCAAAAATTTCCAGTGAAAATGGGATCTCTATCACTTACAATAATCTTTGGTTTCCATGTAGCTTTTGAATTGTTTCCATAAATGCACTAGAAACTGTACTAGCTTTAAATGGATGTGATAATGCACAAAAGTGTGCATACTTGGTAAGTCTATCAACTACCACCATGATGACACTCTTTCCCTCAGACTTGGGTAAACTTGTGATAAAATCCATTGAAACCTCCTCCGAACATTGGCTTGGAATGGATAAAGGTTGTAACAGACCTGGGGTCTTAATTGTTTCAACTTTATTTTGTTGGTAAACAAAACATTCCTCCATAAACTTTTGAATATCTGATTTAAGACCATCCCAAAAAAATTCCTTCTTAACCTTGTGGTAAGTTTTTAAAAATCCTGAGTGCCCTCCTAAGGGAGAAGTGTGCAATTCCATAAGAATATTTTGTTTGAGTTGGGAATTCTTACAAAGGTAAAAGCAATCTTTGTACCATAATGAATCATTTTTCCAGCTAAATGTATCAAATGTACTGGAATCTTATTGTAACTTTCGAATAAGTGCCCACACTTATTCATCATTCTTCCATTCCTCCCTTGCTTCATTTATCTAATCTAGTTGGATAATGGAAATGGCACACAACAATGCTTCCACATCCTCATCCTTTCTTGAGAGTGCATCTGCCACCACATTTTTCTTCCCTTTTTTGTAGATTATTTCAAAGTCATAGCCCAACATCTTTGTGGCCCACTTTTGTTGCTCTTCAGAGGATAATATTTGTTATAAAAAGTATTTAAGGCTATCATGATCCGTTTTTACCTTGAAGTGTCATCCCATTAGGTAGGGTCACCATTTCTTAAGTGCATGTAGTATTGCCAACATTTCCTTCTCATAAATAGCTTTGTGTAAACAAATTCCCTTGATTGGACGAATTTCAAAAGTAATGGCTCCTTTATCTTGCATTATAACAGCATCAATTCCATTTCCTGAAGCATCACATTCCGCAATAAAGGTTTTTGTGAAGTCTGGTGTAGCTAAGATTGGTTCTTGGCACATTGCCTCTTTATGATGTTTCAAGGCCTTGTTGCTTCCAGAGTCCACAAAAATGCATCTTTCTTCAGTGATTTTGTTAAAGGTGCTGCTATTCTCCCATAATTCTTAACAAACTTGTGATAATACCTTGTCAACCCGAGAAATCCTCACATATGCTTTATGAATGTGGGGATTTTCCAATACTTAATGGCTTTAATTTTCCTAGGGTCTACCTTAACTCCTTCATGAGATACAATATGACCTAGGTATTCCACCTCTTGTACTCCAAAGGAACATTTGGATCTTTTTGCATATAATTGTTTCTCCTCCAATAATTGTAGCACCCTATCAACATGTTCAACATGATCCTTCCAAGACTGGCTGTAGATTAGTATCTCATCAAAAAATACTAACACAAACATTCTAAGGAGGTGTTTGAAAATGGAATTCATCAAACCTTGAAATGTAGAAGGTGCATTGGTAGGGCCAAAAGGTATAACCAAAAATTCATAATGACCCTCATGAATTCTAAATGTTGTTTTCAGAATGTCTTCAGTCTTCATTCTGATTTGATGATATCCTTAACGAAGATCCAACATGGTGAAGTAAATTGATCCATGCAATTCATCGAGTAATTCATCAATGATAGGAATGGGAAACTTATCTTTAATAGTGAGCTTGTTGAGCTCCCTAGAATCTGGACACATGTGCCATGATCCATCCTTCTTGTACACCAATACTACTGGAGCAGAGAAAGAACTTTGACTAGGTTGAATTATACCAGCCTCTAGCATTTCTGCAACCATACGTTCAATTTCACTCTTTTGGACATAGGGATATTTGTTCGGCCTGATGTTTGGAGGAACACTTCCTGGAATTAGATGAATAGCATGATCATGATCAAAAATAGGTGGGAGACCTTTGGGAGTCTCAAATACCTTGGAATGATTGTCCAAGACTTTTTGGAGATCTGGAGAAATAGATGATTTTGATGTGGAAACATTTAGTGAACATAATTGTGCAATTACACCTCCTTTTTCCTTTTTAAGAAGATTTGTCATATCATTAGAGATGATTATCTTTCCTCATTTCCTTACAATACCCCTTAATTCAACTTCCTTTCCTTCCTCATAAAATTTCATGAAATATTCTTGAAAATTAAAAGCTATTGTACCTAAGGATTATAGCCATTAGACTCCTAGTACAACATCAACACCTCCCATTCGAATGGAAAGAATTCGGCTAGTCAATACATATTCTCTCATGGATAGCTTGATATTATGGCACATTCTAGAGAAATTTATAGTTCGTCCATTTGCAACCATCACTTGACACTCTGGTGCTGGATATAGGAAGCAATTCAATTCTTTTGCTACCTTACAATGAATAAAATTGTGGGTACTTCTTGAATCAATCAACACTATTAACTTTTTCTTCTTGATTTGTCCTTCTATATTAATGGTTTGAGGAGTGGTAATTCCAACCAATGCATTACAAGATATGGTTAGATTCATTTATTCTTTATCTAGGCTTTGTTCCCAGGGTATATCCTCTTCTTTTGACCTTTCTTGCTCCTTTTCTTCTTCCTCTTCACAATCTATGTAAAATAATTTCTTCCCAGCACACTTCTGACCTTTAGTGTATTTGCTATCACAACTATAACAAAGCCCTTTTGCTCTTTTTTTCTTCCACTTGTTGTGGTGTCAACCTTATAGATTATGGAAGACTAGCGGCAACAACACTTCCATCTTTATATTTGTGAGTGGCATGCTTCCTGGTTGCCATAATTTTTCTTTCCATTTTTCTTGCTAACCTAAATGCCTTCTCTAATGAATAAGGTTCCCAAAGGTGAACAACATGTTGGATGTTATCCTTTAAGGTCCCTATGAACACATCAATCCTATGCTCCTCTGGAATATTTTTTACCCTTATGTTCAATTTTTGGAACTCCTCAACGTGCTCCATTATTGAACCCCTTTGTTTGACACTTATCAATTAGCTAAAAAGAGTATTGTTTTTTGTATCCTCATAATGTGCTGCCAATTCTTCCGTAAAAATTGCCCAAGTGATAATTTGTTTACAAGAGAAAAGCCATTGATAACATACAAACTGATTTGGTTCCAAATATAAAGTTGCAATGCATACCTTTTGTGTGTTTTGCACATTATTGAGATCGAAAAATTGCTCCATCTGTAATATCCATGTTGTGGGATCCTTGCCATAAAACTTCCTCATATCGATTTTTGGAATATGGTGGGTCTTTGATCCAACATTGGAGTCTATGAAATCATGATTAACATTTATTTTGTTCGCATCATGAGTTTTCTTTACTACCCTCTCACCATTAGTAAGTATTTATTGTAGAAAATTTGTCAAATCTGTCTTCAAATCGTCAATCTTAGCTTCCATGCTCTTTATCTTACATTCCATGCCATTTAGCTTAGCTTCTATTAGCTTTTGTGAGAGTGATTTTTTTCGCACTTGGTCTTGTAATTTTGATATATCATGTAGCATTTCTTCCTCTTCTTCATGAGTCATGCTAGAGCGTTCAGGTTGCTTACTAGGTCTTTGCATTTTCTTTCCTTGGGGCATCAGTTACCGATAATAATTCTCTACTATGCCCTTTGAATTCCTTCAAAATAATATTTCAAACCAAGCTTAAGCAAAAGTTTTAAAGAAAATATACACACCTTTTTTCCCTTTGTATGAGCTCAATATTTCCTCTAATGTACCTCTGTAATTTCAAATCATCTAGTTCTGAAATTACGACCTGTAATAGCCCTCTGTATCCTCTTTCCAATGCCACCAGTCTCATCCCAATTGGATTCTCCAAGGAAGAGTTATGCCAAATCTCCCACAGTGACCTGATTATAGACTAGTTCAAAAGAGTGAACTTGTATGACATGCCACGTGTCCCTGTTTCAACCTTTTGCTTTAAAAAATATATACAAGAAACTACAGTCCGTCCTCTTTCTGCACCTTCTTACGAAATTTCAATCCAATGCTGATAGTGAAAGTTATGATGATTTTCCCCAGGTCGCCTATTTGGAATTTAATTCAGGAGTTTGCAAAATGACCAACTCCTCAGATCATATCTCCGCAAAAATAACAGGAAAAGCTCTGAAATTCCAACTCGAGGTTTAGCACAAATTCGTCTCAAATGGGTTTTTTCATTTCTGAAATTTCGCAGAAAATAAGTTATAGAAAAAATGCCACGATGACCTATTTGGAGCAGTGAAACCCTGGAATCCAAAGATCTGATACCAAATGTTATGAAACCAACTCACAAAAAGATAGAAAAGATAGTTGAATGCCTTAGAATTTAGCTTCTTCGAGGGGGCAACCTCATTTACATTACACAAATGAACAATTCTTGGATGATTCAAATGACAGAACCTCCTTTCTATATATAGGAGTCTAAGGAGTCACAATATAACCCAGCTGACCTAACAAAAATAATATAAAGGCACAAAAACAAAAATAGAGGTATTCTATGGGGCGCAATAATAAAAATATAGGGACAATAGGGGCACAACAATATTAATAAGGGATACAACTACAATAGTAATGGGGTAATCAATAGTATTATAGGGACCTAACATTGACATAGAGGAATTTGAAATAGGGAAGAGAGATCACAAATTTATTCACCTTTCTACTCCTCTACTGTGAAATGTGACCACCTTGCACTTGACTATGAAAATTCCTAAATCTAACACATTAGAAACCCCTACTACAATTACTAGTTTACAATCTCCTACTTGTTATTTACATTAACAAGTTATTTAATTTCATAAACGTTGAAGTAAACATTATTTTAGCGTTAAAAAATATATAGATCATGCACTGAAGTAAACTAAGACAATAACACAAGGGAGACCTTTACTTTTGGACAATTGTCCTTGCAAAAACCCAATCGAGAAAACTAATGTGGCATATAGAGGGTTTGTTCATGAATACAAATAGGGTGCCAAAAATGACTCACCCAACAAAGAATATCCTTGATAGTAGTACCTCTATCTAGAGACATATATTCCAGCAAATCAGGAAATAGATGATTGAACCCCATAATGACTCTAGTTTCTCCTTATGTTGGATAGCGAAAGTTGCTCCAAGCACTGTTATGGAACCGTGTCACTCCTCTAGTAGCTGCATCAGCCTCTCTCGGCTCAGGATCTACTAATATGGCCCACAAAATCTCCCCAACACTACCTTTGAGGCCCATCATTAGCCTCTATGGATTCTACATCACCTGCATTAGCCTTCTGCATCCTTTACGCCAGCTTTTTGGCCTTTGCTTGAGCCCTTCTAGGCCCTGCGGTGTCTCTCCCAACACTACGCTGCCTCTATGCTATGTATTCTTTAGCATAAGATGAAAATACCTTGTTGAACCGCCCCTCATTGCAACTATGATCACTAACTCGATTTCCTCAGCATACCTCACCCCAGAAAATCAAATTCTTTGATCTCTTGGTGTGTCTCCGACTGATGCTCAAGCCTTCTCTTCTTCTTTTCCTATTGACAAATCAACTACCGATATTAAGTCCCTAATCAATGGCTAAGATTAAAACTAGCCTGATCCCTATCACTTAGAATTTTCTCACCCATATTTTATTAATACACATTAATATTTTTATTTTCCTATGTTTAAAGTTAGGAACCCATTAAAAATATTAACTATTTTAATAACTCCTCATCTAGGTGGAATTCGATCAAATGATTTCTAGGATTTGGAGATCTCATGTTCCTTAGCCTCTCCACCAATTTTAAAGGTTAGATTACATCTGATGGTACCTAAAATCAATACTCCTTATTAGAAAGGAATGTGCTCTAGAAATTCTTCATCATAGAAGCATCACACTGATCCTTCGCATCGGTCCTCTATGCCGATGCTTGGCATGCTACCCCTCATCCACTGCACTGTTGCCACTTGTACTGCTACCCATGACAATGCCACTACCACTGCTGCATCTGTTGGCATTAGGACACAAGTTTGGCACTATGGCACAAGTGTTGTCCTTGATGGCAACTCACTCAGATGGAAGATCTCAGTTTAGGCTCTCAGAATGAAAGAAAAAGAGATATACATAGGTTCCTCTTAATAAAGTCACATATACACATAGGTTGGAAGATCCAAAAGTGCGTATGCATATGCACGCACTTTCATGCAAGGGAAAGTGTGTACATGTGGAAAAACTTATTTTGGTCCCTGGTATTTAGTCCTTGATATTTGGACTTATGGTTTTGAACCATGGTATCTTGTATGAAGTGTTGAACCCAGGTATTGGGTCCATGGTATTGATTCTAAATGGTTTTGGACCATGGTATTGAATAAGGCCTAAGAGTATAAAAGGGGGAGGAGATCATTAGGCAAAGGCATGAATTGAAGTATTGAATATCTTATGAAGAACAAAATCTAGAATTGGGTTATGGTGCATAGCTGGATCTGAACCAAGGAGGAACCTGAGCACTAGAAGATGGATAAGTTCTATTCATGGGTCAAGATCTTAAGGCTTGAATAGTAGTATCTTTGTGTGATTTTGATCTGTTATATTTGGTGCATGATTTGATCTATAAATATGATAATCTAGGTATAACTGATGTCTGAATAAGTGAAAAGGGTAAATTATCTTTTATAGATCTGTACGCAGGTTCGACACATCAGAGGCACGTATGCACGCTCGTTGAGTAAGTGAAAACATCATATATGCTGGTTGTCCTTAATACAAAAGCGTATGCACATAGGTTTCTACATATTGAAGTAGCGTACGTCTTATGAAATATGTTTTAGCTGCTTGTGTTTATTGTTGTAGTGTTCTGGGTTCAGGATTGGTTTCTGGTTACTGTTAATGTATTCTGGTTACAACATGCAAAGAGGTAATTTTTTGATTCAATTTTGATTGAAGAAAAGGAGATTGGTTGATGCAGATATATTTGATGTTTGATTAATATGGATCCAGTCTGAAAATTTATGAAACGTGGTCCCTCGAAGTAAAGAGAAGGTTGTAGGTCAGCACCTACGTACTAGTACCTCAGCTAGTACAAGAGCTAAGGAGGTTGTAGATCCCTTCCAGGAGAAAATGGAGAATGAGAGAAGGTTGTATCCTTCTACAGATAGCAAGCAACCTACGTACTAGTATAAGACTGCACCAGTACAAAAACATTGTAAAAGGAAGTTTCTAATTAAAAGAAGATAGAGATGAATTGCAGTAGGTGGTTTTCACCCACATTGGGTTTCCACCTTATATCTTGTGTTCTCATGTGTGACTGCTTGTTCTGTTTTACTGTTCCTGGTTACTGTTTACATGGTTTGATGCATAGATTAATGATCAACATCTGAAGAATAATTTGAATTACAAGTTTACTGGTTATATGCTAGTTTCCCTAACTGTAGTTGCATACATACGCAGTTTTTAATAACTGAAGTAGCGTATACAAATCTTATTGTAAAATGAAAAATAGTTGACCTGATAATACTGATTCACCTCCCTCTCAGTATTATTTCCAACAAT
Source organism: Pinus taeda (assembly GCA_000404065.3). NCBI lineage: Eukaryota > Viridiplantae > Streptophyta > Pinopsida > Pinales > Pinaceae > Pinus > Pinus taeda. Next base: position 2,283 of record APFE030628726.1, on the reverse strand, counting down.
TGGTATCAGAGTAGGTCCTTTAGAAGAAGCTTGATCACTTAGAGGAAGATCTATCATCATGAGCAACTACGAAAAAGAGGCATCTATCAGGCCACCAATTTTTTATGGGAGCAATTTCGTCTATTGGAAGGTAAGAATCACAACCTATCTTCAATCTCTTGGTACAAAAGTTTACGCTATCGTGGAAATAAGATACACGTTTCCATTAGCAACTCCTATAGATATGGCTAGTATGAAGTGTCGGCATTATGGCACAGGTTTGGAGCTATGGCATAGGTGTTGTCCTTGATGGCAACCTTCTTTGGTAACAGATCTCAGTT
>APFE030628722.1:0-16321 GCA_000404065.3 Pinus taeda | reverse complement strand
TCTAATCAATAATAAGGTTAACAACATCTATACGTATTTTAAGTAAAGATATATAAAACACATCATGTTCCTTCATTGTGGGAGGAATGGTGAGTTTGTATGCTATTGGCCCCACTCTCTTCAATATTTGAAATGGTTCATAGTATCTTTGTGTTAACTTGTCACACAATGTCACTCTTAAGGAAATTTTTTTTTCTTTAATTTGGAGATACACATGATCTCCTATTCAAAATTCCATATGTGCTATATTTTTTCTACATAACTCTTATGTTGGGCTTCTGCGACCTTCAATCTTTTCCATATGCTAGATACTTCCTATTCCATTTCATTTAACATATCTAGCCTAAGTGTGATTCTATCCACTAGATTACCCTAGTTGATTGGGATATTGCACTTCCTACCATATAGTGCTTCGAAAGGGCTCATCTTTAATAGTTCCTTATAGCCAATAATATAAGAAAATTCCACCAAAGGAAAAAAATATTCCCATCTCTTAGGTTGATGTGTAACATACATATTGAGTATGTTTTCTAATGTTATATTTACTCTTTCTATTTTTCCATAAGTTTGAGGGTGATTGGATATGTTTAATGTTGATAGGTTTTCAAATATTGTAAATAAAGACTTCCAAAATTTAAGGTAAACTTGGCATATTTATTATATATGATCTTCTTAGGCATGCTAGACAATATGAAAATATTCTTCATAAAAATATGGAAATACCAATTTCCTTATAGGAAGAGTTTACAAGTCACTTGTCCTACTTATATTATCCACTACAACCATGATCACACCATATTTCTTGGTGGTTCTTGGTAATCCACTGATGAGGTCCATTGGTATCACTTCCCACTTCCCTTATAGAATTGGTATTGGATTCAGCCATCCTATTAAATAGTTTCATTCTACTTTAACTTGATGTAATTATTATCAATATTTTCAACAACATCTTTCTTCATCCTTGGCTAACAACATATTTTTTGGTGTATTTTATCATCTTTTGATATCCTATGCGACTTCTGTGTGGCCTTGTGCGAAACTCATCCATGCCAGCCACATTTTTTATGGATCACCTACCTTTGTATTGTAATAATGCATCTCTAAGTACCTATTAATTTTCTCCCATTCGACCCTTCGACTCTTGCTATGGGAATTTACTTACATGGTGAAAATACTCATCTTCCTATGTTAACTCTTGTATTATTTCCTTAATTTCTATATCACATGTACTCATGGTTTCCATGTATATCACTTGCATACCTCTATTGAGTGTATCGACCATTTGATTCTCTTCACTTTTGATGTGTTCGATCTCTAAATAAAACTTGATAAAAAGTTCCATCCACCTTACTTTCCTAGAAGTAATTTTCTCTTTCACAAACAAATACCCTAACGTTGGGAGGAAAAATTACTTTGAGACTATCCTAGAGTTCGACTGAGGGTGCCAACAAAAAGTTCACGTAGTCTAGCACTTTGCCAACATTTTCACTCCTTCAAGAAGAAGAAGAGTCTCACCTGAGGCAAACCAGAACCACAGAAGGATAAAGGGGATATATATTTGATTAATTATGTGACTTGTGCAACTACTACAACATCCATTCTTAACTATTCACGATATATATATTCAATAGGAATTTAAATATGTGCATAGAATTTTAAAAGGGGCCCATAAATAATACCACTAATTGCCAGAATTCATGTCTTCCTTATATTATTAGTCAAAAGAAAAAAATTTCATTACATTCATCAGAATTAGAACTTGTGGCAATTACACACTTTCATGCGGTATAAAAATCCACAGGGAAGACATTAACAAAACATTATAAGCCCACATCTCAGAAACTGGATAACTCTAAATGCTTGACACTGCCTATTCTCCTAGCTTGATCTAAATTTTTATGCACTCTCTAAATTTTTTCCTCACTACCTTATGTATTCTTTTATAGCCACGCTCACTTGATTTATCCATGGTTTTTCAATATCCGGGGCCATTATTTTCCATTTCTATTTACTGTATCAAAATCGGATCCTAGTTCTTCAACGCGCTCCCTTACTTTCCATTGTGTGGGTTTTGAGCCATGTTGTTGCCATTTTGTTTTCTGATGTTTCATTTCTAGCATTTTGATCCAAATTTTCCTTCAAAACTATTATTCTTGTAAAAATTCGAAGGATCTAACATGCTACAACCACATCCTATTGACTCACCCTCGAGTCAATGTATTTCTATTTTGCTTCTAAATCTATGGTAGGCTGGATTCAAATAGGTTTATTTGCAGTACCTTCAAATGAAGGACTATCTTCGGAATAGTATGAAGTGTGGACTCCTTCGGACTTGTCAATGTGGAAACACAACAATGCCATAAGTCCATAAGTGTGGAAACCTTGCCTTAGAACTCAATGACAGCATGCTCACTAAGGTCATTGGGTTGTTACTCAACCAATTCTTGAATCTCCTTATAGGAAACTATGGAAAATGTACTAAAAGTCATAAAATGATTTAGAGCTTTTGGGTGAGGGTCACAAATGGCCCACTTGGTCACTTGGACTGCATCCTCGAGCTGATTAATTTGGGCATCAAGTACATCCACCTACTGGAGGATATTCTTCTTTGCTTCCATATTGAAGGTCACTAATGCTTGCTGATATAAACTTTGAACATTATCATGTAAGGGGTAAATGGTTGCATTATTATTTTTGATAACACAACTAACATCAGAGATCTAGAAAAACATGTGTTGGGATTCTTGCATGACTTGGGGTAGAGTAGAACAAAGAAAAGTAGAAATGTAAATTTTCTCACTATTCTAAGTGTGATAGATAGTTGAAGGATTAGATAAATATTGTTTCATATTAGTGACAATATTATAGAGCTCTAAATGGATGTTTGGAAACAAGTTGTTGGCAGACCACTTCAATGATAGTACAACATTTGGCAAGGGCATAGGTGGAAAAATCTTCATCTTGTTTGGTGGCATATGGAGCAAGAATTGCCCATAGAGATTGCAATTGAGAATGAACCTCACTAACTTGGGTATCTAATTCTTCCTTCTCAAAAGGTATGTACCAGTGACCAAAATGAAGTGTCCTTTGAAAGTGAGGTCATTAAATTCTCTTTTTATGATGTCTTTAGTGCTATGCCACGGTGCATACATATAAGAAAGGGACTACTCTTCAGAAAGTGTAGCAAGGTCACGTCCCTCTAGAGGATACCACATTGAGAATGACCCAACTTGGTTCAAATTTTGGGTAAAAGACCTCGCAGAAGAAGGAATGTACCGTGCGGAGTTGGTGAAGTTATATTAATTGTGAAATATTTTAGAGCTTTGGGTATGGGAGAATCCCTTGTTTTTATAGAGGGTATAGGGTAGAGTCCTAGTTTTATGGATCCATGGTACATGGACCATGGTTTTTATAAGGTGTATTTAAGGGGGTTTAATACCTTAGCAGAGATAAAAATGACAATAGAAAAGAACTGATAGATTGGTCATATTTTCTGTATCTTTCTGTATTTTAGGAAAGGCTTAGCAGTTGACTGCACGAAGGCCTTAAAGAGTCTGCAGCTAAGTGGACAAACCACCTGCAACTAGGTGTGCAGGTTGAAGAAGTGAATGTAGTCAAAGATCTATTTAGTAAAGAAGGAAGTTTTGACAAAGTGACATATGTCTCTTGTATCTTACATTTACTATTATATCATTTGTTGTGCATACTTTCCTTTGAAATATGCAAATACTGTGACTTATACTGTGAATTGTTGAAGTTTATGAGTTTGTTACAAAGTTGTGAAGTTATTTATTTGTGCAAAGTTCTTTGTATATCCGAAGTTATAGGAACAATATAAAGTAGAAGTAAATACGTGATGCCACTACATGGATATACCTTAGGTTGCAGAAGCTTGGTTCTTCAGCCTCCCATAACTGCTTCGAGTGATATTGCGATTTGCTTGTAGGTCGTTTCTAAAAGGGCTAGTAGTTGAGGGTTTTGTTAATGTGCAACACATTATAAACTTGGGTAAATCACCCTATAACATACAAATGGTTCTATTCTCAAGACTTGAAGGTTAATATCGTCAGGTCATTGTAGGAGAGAGTGTTGACATGGTATATGAAATACATCGGGAGTAACCCAAATGCTATATTTAATGGAATTAAGAAAGCATGGGTAACAGAGTTCAAGAAGCCAAAATCAGAGTCACAGTGTATCATGAAGCTAAAAGAGATCAATCAAGCACCAAATGAGTCTATATGGGAGTTAGATCAGTGATTCAAAGTATTGATGGGACAAGTAAGTTATACTTTACCTACAGAATAGAACAAGGAATGGTTTATAGTTGTGCTATTACCACATATTAGATTACCTTTGTCACAATAAAATATTGGGACATAATATGAAGCACTCAAGATCGAGATAAAGTTGGAAGCATCACCGATTGGTGATACTCATACAAGAGTACAACAGATACAGACTCAGCTAGCTAATTTGACCCTGAAATTGCAGTATCTTAAGAAAGGAAAAGATGTCATATTAGAAGTATAGTGTACAAAATGCAAATCAGAGTTTCATTATAAGGATCAATGCCATCTGTTTATAGACTACATAGCAAGTGGAGTGCTTACTCCACTCAACCAGGGATTGTATTGTGAAACCTTTATAGAAAGAGGAAAACATCACCTTGAGGATTTCTACCTATTACAGAAGTACATGTAAACACTAAAGAAACTATGTTTCAACTACTTTAAATCAGTGGGCCATGAGGAGAAGAATTGTCCAAGTTATGATTTAATGATGAAGCGCACTATTGATGCATATAGATTACAAGATTAAGGAGATTCCCACACACATCAAGGGTCTGACCAACACGTTGGTCGAGGATGTTTCCAAGGCAGTGGCTGAGGACGTGGAGGAGGATTTGGTTGGGGTTGGGGCCAAATCATTTATTATAGCTATGGTCAAGAAAGACACTTCATGAGATATTGTCAGAACACTACAATGACCTGCAGTTACTATAATTATTCTGATCATGTAATTATTTTGATCCATGATCACCATAAAAATGGGTAACCCATTATTCCTATCAAATTTAATATATCAAAAAAAACAACAAAATTTAACTAAATAATAACTTTATTACAAATTATACTGTGGTTATTTATAAAAAAATTGCATGCATATTTCAACAACAACAAAAAACTTTAGTGGAAAATTCTAGCAGTGAAATATGTCAATATTACTATGAATATTCCAACATATTCCACGGGGTTTAGATATATTATATCAGCCTAATAATTAACTTATAACTATGGGGATGAGCATAATTATAGGCATATATAACGTGTGGTTGACCGACTTATGTACTAATTGTTGGACTAGAAAATGTGGATCATTAATTCTTATTAGAATGTTTATATTATGTTGTTCTATTTCATAGTTATAACATTCCAACGAAATCTCCATTTCGTGTTGTTCTCTCTACTGAATGTTGTTTCTAGGTGACTTAATATGTCATCAAACATGGAATACTTGGATGAAACTTTGTCACTATCTTGGATCGTGTTCTATATTGAACATCATTTTCTTCTATACTTCTTATCATAGTAACATGGGTTAAATCACAAGCCAATTGGATGTTCAATTTTTACTTTTTCATGTTTGGTTCAGTCGAATATCCTTGGTCGCATGCCTATGATGAGCACCTTTCTACGTTGAGTTTGTCTAGAATCGATTTTTTATGTCGCTATTTTTTTGAACTACCATCATTTTCTATAGTTTTGTTTCAATGAATACATATTCTCCATGTCTAAGCAACTGCAAGACGTCAAACCCGATACATTATTCTAGAAATTGTTCTAATTTTCTACGTTTCTTTTCTTTTCTACCCTTTAAATTATATCCTCAAAAACTTTTCATGCAATTGAGTGTAGATTCTATTTTTGTTGTGTGTCTTCTAGTTGAATACCTGCAAATATTCCATTTCCATTTATTGTATATGTTTACGTCCCTATTGGTTTCCAAGTCCATGAGTCTTTGCTTGTAATATTCTTATGAGATTATGTCACCAGTTCTAAGAGGTCAAATTTAAATGGTTGTGTATAATTATGCTTCCCTTTCTTCTTCTTGTTCAACATCTTGAAGGAGTAAAATTATATCCCCTTGTTCTTCTCAAGCTTATGGTGGAATTGGGAATATTATATTAGATTATTAACTGATCCTATATATATTTTGTCAATTGTAGGCTGATACAGAATCTCTTGTGAGTCTACATCTAAAGAGTTGACATACCAAACTTCAATAATTTGTATGGACAATTGAACATGCGTTGAGGGAGGACTCATTTTTTGTATGTGTTGAGGTACTCTCCATCTATTGGAAGATTTTTAAAGATTTCTGGAAGACTAACTAGTGAAATGTGTATCATGTCTACCGAAATTAGTAAAGAGGGTAACAAAATGGACTTATTAGAATTTTCACATTCATACCGGTTCATATTCAGTGTGTCACCAACATGTTTTCCCTATTTGTATATTTTTCTTGTCATGATCATTTGACCAATTTATTGTAGAATAATTATTTTAATATTAGAGACTCTCCGTGTTCATGCAAAATGACTCTCTCTCATTAGGAAAGATTTATAAATAAGAAAAAAATGAAATATCAAAAACTTATTTTAATAATACATATATTTAACACAATAATATAAACATGAATAAATAAGAATCAAGTAGAGAATATTTATTATTCATATTGCATTGAACAGTGGAAATAGGAAAAAACCATATAGAAATACACAATTTAGGAATTTTATAATTTTATAATTTTGAAATACATATAACTAAATATAGAAAATAGCATATATATAATTGATTAATATTAATTAATGGAGGGAATAATAGTAAAAATGAACTGTAGACACCAACATTATGACCTTAAAGCATCTAGAAAATATACACCATCATTGTATGATCTAATTGGTGAAATGCTAGTACTCGCGAAAATCATTACCATATGTTGAGTCAAAAAAAGTGCTTTTTGGGTCAATATCATAATCAAAATCATTAACATATGTTGGCTCATGAAAACTTATTGTTGGGACAATTTCGATAATTAGAATATCATTTCATCTCAATGATACACAATATCTATTATATTCCTTTCTTATGGGATTTAATTTGCAGTTACACTTCATTCAAATTGATCACTGTGTTATGACACTTTAAGTGCATAAAAGATATAGTTTTAATGGTAGAGTTAATGTGTTAGATATTAGAATTGATGTGTATTGTAAAATTTCAAGAATTACAATATCATGATCATGAAGTGTACTAGGGGTCATAGTTTCTAGAATTCATTGTGTTTTAAAGATCATAGTGCACTATGGTTCAATTAATTTTAGAGTTAGTCCCTTAGGAATTATCAAGTGACCAATGTAATTGTTTTTTAATGGTAGTAGTTGTTAGAGGTTGCATTATGGAAGGGTTTTTAATTATCTAAGAGTATGAGTGATCACAGTAAATTAATGGTTATGGGTCATATTAGTGTTTTGACATTCATAATGGGTTTTGGTTAAGGGGCACATATTGTATAAGATATTTTGGTCAGAGTGGTCAATTGTTACATTAAATAAGGGAAGCAATTTTGTGGGGGTTAATATATAGTGCAATATCTAGAAATATCTAATAATAAATTCATTATAATTAGTGAATTTATAGATACATATATTAATATATATTTTTACGGATCAAAATATTATTCAGAAACCTAATGTGTGTTTCCTTATGATTTCCCTCATTGTTTTAATCCATTAACTAATGGGTTGTACATAAAAAAACCCTGAGTGATTTAGTAGCTAAGTTTTCGATACTCCTAAAATTTTGCAAGGCTCTTAGAAATATTCAAAAAAATAGGTTATCTTAACTTTGAAATAAATATTTTATTTATATATTTGTCATTTAAATTTTCCAACATAAAATTATTTAGAAAAAAATATAAATTAATTAATTTTTAATTACTAATGAAGAGGATTATTAATCTATATGATTTTATTTATTAGTTAAAGATGTTATTTTATTAGTGAAAAATGTTGTTAAGCCATATTAATTTTAATTTTTTTTTGTTATTTAACAACCTATCCTCAAATTCTATTTTCACAATTTTATTTTTAGCAAACAAAATTATGTATAATGACTTTCACCCCATTTTCGTAATTGTCAATTCAAACTGATAGTGTGAGTCACTGAGATAAAAATTGACATTTCATATTTAAGCATTAACTTTGTACATATTCTCTTGGGTGTGAAGAAAGAAATTTAAACATTGAGTTTTTTAAATTTCACCATTACTTTATTTACTTTGAAATTTTGTGTTTTTTACTGCAAAAACAATTAAATAGCGAGAGTTTCTAACTTTGAAGCTATCCATTTTTTACTTCAAAAGAAAATAAATATTATTTTGAACTTTAACTTTTAATTTTTTACTTTTCCATCAACTATTTTCTCTTTCTAACTTTGAAATTAGTTTTCATATCATATAGCTTTGCATCACTAGCCAAACCTACCTTTTCTTGAGGTCGTGGTTCTCAAATTATCACATCCTCTTTTTCTTTTTGTTCCATGTTCCTCCCCATAATGAAAAGAGATAAATAATTCTTGTTCCTCCTCATACTGAAAAGAGAGATAATTCTTATTGAGTTTGATATCAACCAATCCAAACACATGTTCGTGGATATAGTGAAATTTCCAACCTTTTACCTTTTTAAATTTAACCTTTATTTTTTACTTTCCTTTCTTTAAAATTTAAACGTAAATTATTTTGGTTTGTATTTTTTTAATTTAACGGGTGGTTTTTTTACTGAATGTAATTCATACTGTTTTTAAATTTAAGTTATTTTTATTTTTTTGGGCTGTAATTTCTAAATTTCTGTAACTTTTTGCTTTTATGAATTGTCTTCTTGAGTTCAAGTCATTCCCTTCATAGCGGTTTTCTCACAATCGCTATACTATGTTTTTAAATTTAACTTACTTTTGCTTTTTGGGGCCGTAATTTCTAAATTTAGGTTTTTTTTTTCTTTTTCTCGGTTGTATTAATTCAAGCTTTTCTCTTAATAGACGTTTTCGCACAGTGATGATTTCGAAACTATGATCATGCCCAATTGTTCGAGTATAGTGTTTTCATTGGTAACGCCAATTTCGTTGGCTTTGTATCTTTGTTGGGAGAGGGTGACGAATATATGAAGATCGTGTGTTGATCTGTATCTTTGATGGGGGAGCGTCAGACAGAATATGATTGAAGGTCATGTTTCGATCTGTATCTCTGTTGAGAGAGAGTCAGACTGAATATATGTGTTTGATCCACGGTAAAGACCCCTGTCACTTCATAAATCTACTTCCAATCGGGTTTGAGGTAAGTAGTCATTTCTGTCTATTCAAATTATCTTAACATTCTACACTTCTTCTTCGATCTTTGTTTATAATATTTTTATGCAATTATGGATATTGTTTATTTTGTTTGCACATTTGAAGCCATGCCTCTGAAGATTGTGTGTTGTCGAGAGAGTGAGAGACTGAATATATGAAGATCATGTGTTTGATCCACGCTCAATAACTCTATTTCCAATGAGGCTTGAGGTAAGTAGCCATTTGTGTGCATTCAAATTAGGTTAACATTCCATGCCTTTTCTTCTTCTTTTTTCTACAACTATGGATATCGTTTATTTTGTTTAAATCTTTGAATCCATGCCTCTTCTTCGAGCCTTGCTTTAAAGTATGGTTTATAAAAACATTTTACAACTATCGATAGCATTTATTGACAATTTTCTTTGCACAATGTAATGTGTTGTTTATAAATTTTTTGTGCAGCTATGGATATCATTTATGGATATGTTGTTTATAATTTTTTTCTAGAGCTATCGATATTGTTTATGGATAGGTTGTTTATAAAAATTTTCTACATGTATGGATATCGTTTTTTGGGATAATTTTGTTTCCACATTTGAAATGTTGAACAATGGTTTATAATTATTCTTCTGCAACTATGGGAATTACTTATTGATACTTTTCACATATTGATACTTTTCGTGTTTCATTATACATGTCTTCACACATTTAAAAGTCTTAACAGTTCCTCATCTAAGATTCGTCCTCAATTACTATATGAGTCCTCTGCACTGAACTTTGGTCTTATGTTACTGAGACATCAATCATTGATACACGTAACCCCAAAATTATGATGTAAAATACATAGAAATTCTTGCAAACATTCACCTCTTTCCTGGTTTGTTAAATGATGGATTGGAAATGTTAATTGGCTGGATGTCTCAGTTTTTTTTTCTTTCTATATTCTAATATGAAAATAGATTCAGCACACTCAGATTATATATTTTTGAAATTTTTAATACAAAAATAAATTGAGCATTCTAAATTGTATTTTTAAATATAAAAATTATTCTTAATACTTTTAAATATAGACATGTTGAAATATGAATAGGTGGAAAATAGTCAAACCTAATTTTTTTCCAAATAAAACATGAAAATGTTGTCCTCCTAAACTACACCGCACTTCAATTACTCGGTGTTCACTTTTGTTTTTCACCACCCTTACAACTTTGATATTGGAAATAATAGGTGGCCACAAGTAATTTTAATCACCTTTATGAGAACTTTGTTAGTGAAATTGCGAAAATAGTATTTGACTTAAACTAGAAAACTAAATTAAATTTTACTACTTAAATTGTTGTGCCCATAATACTTATTTATATTGCATTTTTTTATAAATATTATTGGTTATATTATCATGTATATATTGATATCTAAATTTTCTCAGTAAGTATTATAAATAAAAAGAATGAAATGATATGCAAATTTATATTGTTTAAGCTTTCTAAGGACGAAGAGGAGGAGAAGGAGGAGGTGGAGGCGGAGGAGGAGGAGGGAGCAGAGGAGGCGGTGGCGAAGGAAGAGGAGGAGGAGGTAGAGGTGAAGGTGGAGGAGGCAAAGAAGAGGAGGAGGAAGAGGCAAAGGAGGAGGTTGAGGTGGAGGTGAAGGGAGAGGCGGAGGAGGAGGTGGAGGTGAAGGCAAAGGTAGAGGAGGAGGTGGAGGAGGTAGAGGAGGGGGAGGTGGAGGTTGGGGAGGAGGAGGTGGGGGAGGAGAAGGAGGAGATGGAAGTAGAGGAGGAGGAGGAGGAGGAGGTGGTGAGAAGGAGATGCAGGTGAAGGTGGAGGCAGTAGCGAGGGAGGAGGTAGGGCAAGAGGAGGAGGATGCAATGGAGGAGGAGGTGAAGGGGATGGGACAGCAAGGAGGGGGGTGGCAACAATGACAGAGGAGCTGGCGAAGGCAAAGGAGGTGGATGAGGAGGAGGAGAAGGATGAGGAGACAAAGGCGAAGGCGGCGGCATTGGCGGCGGGGGTGGTGGTTGTGGCAGATGAAGAGGAGGAGCATATGGTGGTGATGGTGGTGGCAAAGGTGGAGGAGGAGGAGGAGGGGGTGAAGGTAGTTGAGGAGGAGGTGGAGGAGGTGGTGGCGACAGAGGAAGAGGAGGAGGAGGAGGTGGTGTTGTTGGTGGAGGTTGAGGTGGTGGATGAGAAGGTGGAGACGGTGGTGGTGCAAGAGGAGGTGGAGCTGGAGGATGAGGAGTAGGAGGAGGCAGAGGTTGAGGTTGTGGAGGAGGAGGAGAAGGGGGAGGAGAAGGGGGTGGTGGTGGAGGAGGAGGTAGACGTGGAAATGGATTAGGAGGAGGAGTAGGAAGTGGAAGAGGAGGAGGAGGTAGTGGAGGAGGAGGAGGAGGTGGAGGTGGATGTGGTGGTGGAGGTGGAGGTGGTGGAGGTGGAGGTAGTGGTGGAGTAAGAGGTGGTGGAGAGATAGTTGGATGTAGAGTAGGAGGTGGTCGTGTTATAGGTGGATGTATAGGTGGAGTAGATGAGGAGGAGGTAGAGGTAGAAGTAGTAGTGGAGGAAGAGTGGAGGTGGAGGTTGAGGTGGGGGAGGAGGTGAAGGATTAGGTGGAGGAGGAGGAAGAGGAGGAGGACATGGAGGTGGTGGGGGAGGTGGAGGTGTAGGAGGAGAAGGAGGAGGAAAAGGGGGTGGAGGAGGTGGAGGTGGAGTTGTAGGTGGTGGTGAATAAGGAGGCAGAGGAGGAGGAGGAGGAGGAGGGAGAGGCGGAGCAAAGGTGGAGGAGGAAGAGGAGGTGGTGTTGGAGGTGGTTTATGATGAGGAGTTGGAGGAGGAGGAGGAGGAGGACGCGGAGGCAGACGAGGTGGAGGAGGAATTAGAGGGAGAGGTGGAGGAGGAATTAGAGGGAGAGGTGGTGGAGGTGCTAGAGGCAGAGGTGGTAGAGCTAGAGGTGGTGGAGGAGGTGGATGTGGAGGTGGGGAAAGAGGATGTGGTGGAGTAGGAGGAGGAGGTGGTGGTGGTTGAGGAAGAGGAGGAGGAGGATGTGGTGGTGGAGGTGGAGTTGGAGGTGGTGGTGGAAAACAAGGAGGAGGATAAGGAGGAGGAGATGGTGGGGGAGGTGGAGGTCGACGAGTGGAGCAGGAGGAGGACGGGTGGATGTGGAGGAGGAGGAGGTGGTTATGGAGGTGGATGATTATATGGTGGAGGTGGAGGTGGAGTTGGAGGTGGATGTGGAGATATGCAAGTTAATTTAAGATTCATGTCTTAAATTTAAATATTAAATTGTCACTATCTTCTCCACTGTTGGAAATGAAAGATATAGTCTCATGAATCTATAAGATATCTCTTCACATACATAATATCCTACTATTAAATAATAAGTAATTCATTTAGGGATATTTCCTTTATTCAAAAATAGTGATTCAAGTACATCAAATTTCTTTTACGTTTAGATCTAATATATTGGTCAAGAATTTGAAGCATTTATGAAGATCAAATTTTTTTGTTTATTTTGATTAAATCTTTTGTTAGTCCCTTAAATACTTATAGCTCTAGTTTTGTTGTTAAATGAGCTATTTGTCTGGGAATGACCGGTTTCATCTAATTCTCATTTATTTTAGAAGTGTTGGTTAAAGTTAACGTTGTTTCTTGAATAAGAAGCCTTATGTTCTTGTTTTCTTCTCTTTAAATGAGAAACATATGATATTTGGAATCATATATGGATTTCTTTATTCTTAGTGTATTCCAAATATTTTGTGTAATTATTTTTACTTTTTTATATATCTAATGGTTTAAGGATAAAAAAATCCAGTTCACTTTTTGGCATGACCTGAGCTTCTTCACTTTTTAGAGAATCCACAATTTATCTTGTATTTTGTTTCAAAATATTTATTAGGAAAGGGAAATATGTTATACTTTGCTATTTGTATGGAACAATGACATATGATCTAGCTTCCTATGTGTTCATTGTAGGGGATCTATTTTCATGGGAACAACATTCCTTTAACGAAATTATAATTTTGTGGCAAAGGCTAAAGGAGAAACACATATAAGTAGTGGAGGAGGAGAGACGACTTAGTGTATTATCACTTTTGAAGTTGAACTCCTTTGATGATACTTATTTTGTAACATGTTATCTGAATTAATGCACATTTTTCTTTGTGGGCTGTAGTTTTGAACTCGAACATTATGGCTTTATAATGAGTTTGTGTGAATTAATTTTTTTATCATATAAGATATTAAATTTCATTACATATTTTGTCTTTTAGTCAATCTCATTGCGCATTTTGTGTAATTTCAAAAAATTGTGTATTGATCAACAATCATTAGAGTTTTGATTGAATAAGAAAACATAATAGTTATTTGAAGCGAAGTAATTGGATAATTATTTTTATATTAGAGAATAAATGCATAATAAGGAAAAATAACTTGATGTAAAGATTGAAAGAGGGATTCACTAATAATTTACAAGAGTTTATAATGAAGTGAATGATTCACTAATATTTTACAACATTTTACAATTCATTTGAGGCATCAATATTTTACAAATTTTATATTTTAGTAAAATATTCCAAAGAAATTGATATATACTTTTTGTAGTGTAGTAGATAATGACCATTGGTTACTAGTAGAAAGGAAAACAAGGAATCACATGAAGATAAAGAACATAGGAATAGAAGAGGTGAAACGATGTAGCATAGAAGCAACAACGTGTTACTTTATATTATATTGTCTTGAGAAGACAATCACAAAAGATACAATGATGCATACATTTTTGTATATATATATATATATTATGTCGAGATAGTCATAATAATTTAAGTGAAAACCAATTTAGCTTATCTAACGTAGAATTTTGACTTGACTAGAGAGTTTATTGACTTTATAATATCAATTGTAGAATTGTTTGGGATGGTCAACTAAGTTGACCAGTGCCTCCAACATCTCCCCTTCTCTTAATTCATTCTTTATGGCAAAACATGGGAAGATTTGGAGTCTTACAAAATTTGTACAAAAATTGACATGCCATAAATTAAAAAATGTAAATCCTAATAATGAAATAACAGTTCATCCAAAAGGGTGGTTGGCTAATTAGAATATCTAGTTTTGTGGTCAACTAGAACTTCTTAAGTTACATCTGCCGTATTTAAAATGTGAATTCCTCTTCTTTTCCCTTCCTTGGCTTACTGATTAGAACATTCAATTTCAAATTCCTATGTTTGATTTTGTTGTTTAGAAGAGATACCAAATCCTAAAATATTGGCTCAAAAAATTGGATTTATGTCATGGGGGAGATGATCGAGATGATTGTGCTATCGCAGGTGCTGGTGTTGAAGTCATAGGGAATGTTGTTTGATAAGTATTTGGTACAAGAACTTGAATATCTTGATCGAATATAGACCATTTCCATGCAGATATACTTTCATGGGCATCAAATGCTTTTAAATATTTCAAATATTGTACCTTGTCGGCTAGTGATTGTGTCGTGACAATTCTTGATCAACTAGTATTTGATGTTCTAATAGTTTCACTTTATTAATAATTCCATGAAAATATCAATATAGTTGGAATTTATTAGCAATTCCATGAAATTAATCAATAACATTTGAAGATTCTACATTTACTCTCTTCTCTTCTCTAAAACACTGTCTCTACTCCTGTTGTAGTTGGGATTAATATTTTTCTCTTGTAAAACCTAATTCTCACGAGTAGACTTTCTTCGAGGTTGAGTTACTTGTGGAGAGTACAATTCTCAACTTAGAAGTTATTGATTTTATTTTTTATCTCATGTGGTTGATAAATATATTAGGAAAATATTAAAAACAATTGGCTTCAACTATCACTTTATCTTGCAATTTATTTACATGAGCAGTTTTTTTCTTACTGTGGTCGACAAATTTTTGTACAAACTATTGGATTGCAAAAAGTGGATCATCAATTCTTCTTGGAAATTTGTAGCATTTTAAAATATATTTTTGTAACTCTTTTAAGTGTTTATTAAAAGCATTTAATAAAGTGTTATAACCCTGAACCCTAAACGCTAAGAATTTTATAACATTTTAATAAGAGTTTTGTAACTTTTACTTAAGTGTTCAATAAAATAATATACTAAAGTGTTATAAACCCTAAACACCGAACTCCAAACCCTAAACGCTAAAATCTAAGAATTTAATAAGGTGTTATAGAGCCTAAACCCTAAACCCGAAACCCTAAACCCTAATAATTAATTAACATTTTAAAAAGTATTTTGTAATTTTTTTAATTTTTTTAAAAATCGCTTAATAAATTTTTATAAACCCTAAACCCTACACCCTAAACCCTAAACACTATAAACTAAACCCTAAAACCTAAGCATTTTATAACATTTTTAAAAGTGTTTTATAACTTTCATTTAAGTTTTTTTTTAAATTACTAAATTGTTATAAAACTTAAACCATACACCCTAAAACCTAAACCCCGAAACCTAAACCCTAAACCCTAATCCCCAAGCCCTGAAACCTAAACCATAAACCCTAATAATTTTATAACCTTTATTTAACTGTTTATCAAAATAATTTAATAAAGTGTTATAAACCCTAAACCCCAAACCCAAAAACATAAACCATATACCCCAAACCCTAAACTCTAAACCCCAGGCATTAACCATTTTATAAAATTTTAAAAATTGTTATGTAACTTTTATTTAAGTGTTTATTAAAATAATTTACTAAAATGTTGTAGAACGTAAACACTAAACCCTAAAACTAAACCCAAACCCCAAACCTTAAACTGTAAACCCTAATCCCTAAACCTTAAATCCCAAACAATAAACCCTAAACTATAATCATTTTATAACATTTTAGAAAGGATTTTCAAACTTTTATTTACGTGTTTATTAAAATCATTTACTAAATTCTTATAAACCCTAAACCATAAATCATAAACCCTAAACCCTAAACCCGAAAC
>APFE030628721.1:42107-60796 GCA_000404065.3 Pinus taeda | reverse complement strand
TCATCTATTGGAGATTTTACGAGATAGACCGGAGAGAGCCTTCTCTTGCCCCGTAGGGCTAGCTACGAGGCTAAATGGTTTGATGTAGCCTTGAGGTTTACCTGTCTCAGCCTGAGGTGAAATTTCAAGTGCTAACAAAGTCTACGGATTGGAGTTCTCCTGAGGCCATTTCTACCTGTCTGAAATCATTTTGTCTGCGAGCTGCCAACTCACATTTGTTTAATGCATATGACGAAATGAAACTATCTGTGGCACTAGTATGAAATAAGATTTTGAGTTTTATACCATTAATAATACCTGAAGATTCCACTACAGTGGATTGATGCGCTGCTTGATTGTTGTTGACTAATGCATGAATTCTATGATTGCCTTGGGTATTTGGTATTGGTTCCTTTCCATTCCTATGCAATATAGTTGATGAAGTTTCTGGACAATCACATTGAAAATGCGGTCCTACATTCCCAACAATTAACTGGAGTCAGTCCTCTTGAATCATATTTTGAATTTCTAGAAAAAGAGCTTCGTCCTCACATGCTGCTTTCTCTCGAGTTTCTTCCTCTATTAGCAGTTCCACGAGATTTCCATGGACTTGTGTTTGATGATTTTGGCGACTATAGTATTAACTGCCATGGGAGCTCTTGTTCGTACATTTCTTGGGGTAAATCTATTACCATAAGGTGGTCTTGAGCTACCTCCCCTAAAGAAATTTCGGGGAGTCTTTCCTGAAACCCTGATTGTAAAGGTTCTGCTGGCCCGACATCCTTTTTTGGTTCCTAGATGTTCTTCTGCATAACGACCACATTCTAGTGCCTCAGCTATTGATGATGGTTTCCACATCCTCACCAAGGCCCTGATGTGAGGATTTAACCCAAGCATGAAGCATTTAGCCTGACGTTCATCAGAATCTAAGTAGTGAATGTATTTCACAAGCTCCATAAACCTTATCTCGTATTCTTCCACTGTTTTATTACCTTGAACTAATGTATGAAAGGCTCTGGCTTGTTGTTCTTGAAAATATGGAGGTAAATACTTCGCGTGGAATCTTTCCTCGAACAATTCCCAAGGGACATTATTCGTTGTGAGGTGTAGTTGTTTTTCCAGATTTCCCCACTAAATCAAGGCACTTTCCTTTAATTGAAATACATCAATTTTTGTTTTTGCAGAAGAAGAGTATTCTTTTAATTTAAAACATCTGTTCGTTCCTTCTAACCATGCCTCAGCACGCTCTCCAGCTTGCCCTCCTGAAAATTCTGGGAGATTAATTTTCTGAAGCTCTCTAGAAATATCTTCCTTTGATATTTTATACTCAAAATTCTTTGGTTCCACTGAATTGGTTGCTAAGGGTTGAGGTTCTTCTTTGGTCTTAGCCATTGTTGACCCTTTTAATGTTTCCAATAAGGCTTCTAATGAATGCATTATCACAGTCAACTCTGGTGCTGGAGCGATTGGTGTTGGTGCTGGTAATGAGGGAGATGATGATGATGGTGGTGGCGATGGAGATGGTGATGAAGACGGTGGTGGTATTATTGACGGTGATGCTTCTCGATCACGTCGTCATCGCTCATATGTCCTTACCATTGTAATGCTTCCTGTATACATAACAAAATTTGTAAAAAAAATTGAGGTATATGTTCGGATTTAACATATAGTTTTTGCAATTTCACACTTATAAACGGGTATAGTTTTTTTTTGCTATTTTTACGTGTTAGGCAGATCTTACTGGTACCGAGGTCAAGCAGGGTAGTCTCGCGACCTCCTTGTCCTAATGTAGGGGTTTTTTTTATTTTTATGCACAATAATACATATTCTAATGCATGGGTCTTTTAAATAGACACTTCAATCTATATAATAAACTAAATTTCTTTCAACTAGCATTTATTAATCAATTCAAAATTATGCTATGTCCTAATGATTATAATAATCTCATTTGATTATAATGCTCCTACATTACATTCAGATTTATATTTACATTATAATAACATTTCTATATAATACTATATTTATATATATATATATTTTATGCTTCAAATGTTATTTGCAGAATTAAATTTAGTAATTTAGATGAGAAATATACTAATAAATTTTGTTAAGTCTTAAGATAAATTCATTGATTTTATCTATGAAAATTTGATAAAATCTTATTAAATTAGATAATTTATTGATAAATTATTTCCTTTTATTAAATATTTGTATTTTAATTCCTCTCCCTTTCTATATTTAAAAAATATAAATATTAGAAAATTATTAGAATATTTATATCTTTATGACTATTTAATAATTTTAATAGAAATATCAAAATTAAAGATCCACTCAACACTTATCCATAATCGCACTTATCCATTCTCCACCTCTGATCAAACACAAAGGAACATTTAAATGAATTTGATTTCTTACTTAAGCCAAGTCAAAATTCTTCAAAAATCAATAAAGTTATTTACCACCTCATCATAAATATCTAATACAGAGACCATTTTAATATTTAAAATAAAAAATAAAACAATACAATTAAAAGAATATATACATAATTTAATTTCTCTATCAAGTCAATTTAGTCTGAGGAAATTAAAGCAAATATCGTGTTCCCAAGAATTTTTATTTTTTTTTAAAATAAATTTATTTTATTAAATATTTTAATTATATTATTTTACGGCTCAAATATAAATTTTAAAAATTCTTATATTATAAAATTAACTCAGAAAACCGTAAACTGTAAGATAAAGAATTTATAAAAATTCTCATGAAACCATTTATACAAAACCGTGATCATCTAGAAAGCAGTATTGGTGTGGGGTTTCCTAACTAAGTGTGATGCGGGAATCTCTATTTGTCTTCTACATCCGTATTTTTTTCTTCAGTATAAGATTTGTTTTGAAATTTGGAACACAATTTTACACAAAAATCTACACATATCCAAAATCCCATCATCCCTTTCTACCGAGAATTTGAATATGTCAATTGATAGTCGGTAAGACCATGATTACGTCTATTGTATCGAACCTAAAATTACTATTCTCACCTCTCGCAGTCGACTGGCATATACCGAAATGAGTACAATATTCGAATCTAAGGCAACTTTGAGATTATATTTATTTTCTATAAGATAAGTATTTTTGGTGTTCGTCATTGGAATAAACATGTCACCAAGCCATGCAGAGGTGCAGACTGTAAAGTTGTACAGTAAGCAGGGCAACACTATATATAAAGTTGACTCGTAGGACGCCGAGAAAATGGCCTACCATATATGGAGTCATTTACATCCGGTTCCAAAAGTGGTTCTCGTAACTAATGTCGGCGGCTGGCTCTTAAACCGCAGCATTTGGCTATTGATGCACCAAGGTAGACGACTAGAGAATCATGTGGTGCTATTATACTGCGTCCTGCATATGGTATCAATAAGGTTTTAACCTAAGGAAATGAAGTGGTGGATAAGGCCGAAAAAGAACTTTGTCATTCTTAATTGGTAGGAACATTGACGAAGAGCGAGAAATATGCTAGGGAAATCCGTCTCAAAAGGGATATGCAAATATGATATCCTGGATCAAACTTGTTGGTTTCAATCAATGGAAACTATTACACAATTGGTGCCTAGGTTTACGCCTTGCAAATCGTCATAGCGTTGTTAAGATATAGACACAAATTTGGAGTTACTCAGGTTTTTTTTTTGTTTTTTGTTTTTTTAAGTATGAAAACAGCTAGGGTTTCAACACATAGTTGAATCATATATTGTGTTACAATCAATATCGCGAGCAAAAGCAGACTATGACTAGGGTTTTACTAAGCAAAAAAATTTAAGAATCTTCAACAAGAATCATGCAAATTTACTAATTTGAGGTTGGAGGGTTTAACCTCCTCTGATACCAGATGTAAGAACTATACAGAATCTGATGTAAGGATCGTATAGAATTTAACAACCATTGTAAAGATAGTAAAGGATTTCTTAAAATCATCATGAACTTGTGATAAAATTTCATAAAATTTTACAAATCTAACTGACGGAATTGATGAGTACCTACCTGTGTTCCTGCGGTTGATGATGCCTCAAGCTGCTCCCGCTTCTGTTACCAAAAGACCGAAACCACCCAGCCAAGCTGAGCATAACCTCGATACTCAGTGCAGTAAGCTTCTCAATTGAAGCAGTCTGTTCTCCCGTGCCCATAAGCCTCAGAACAACAAGTCTCTCCTTCTGTTGGTAACTCCGGTTTATAAATTTCGCCCCTCTTCAGTATGTCTCTTCCCTTGGTTCTTTTCTCTGCTCCTGATGCCCCTCTAGAACTGTTCCCTGCCCCCTATATGCTGTTTCTTGGCGGTGGCCATCCCCTCCACCAGCAACCCACCGCTTCTCCTTATGGTGACACCCTTCCCATGTCATGTGATATGTATTACTTTTAAAAGGTATATTGATACATATTATGAGTTTTGGTTTAATATTTTTTGTTTGTTTGTTTTTAATATAAAGGTCCTAGGTTCATACTAGGTACCTTATCTTTAATTTATTTTTATCATTTTATTAATTTATTTATATTATAAGATATATAATATATTTAACGCATACCTTTTTAAGATTAAGCTTAATTTTTAACATCTATCTCTTTATAATTATTTTTACATTATACATTTTAAATTTATATCATTGGTATTTGCCCATTAATCATGACGCATTAAACAATATGGATGTTGATGGGTGAATATAACATCTATTTGAAGGAGTGTCATGATATTTAATACTTATAGTTAATTTAGTTTATAAATACTAGTGCGGTGCATGCGATACATGTATATGTAGCTATCATATGCATGCATTGTATGCATGCTAATATTCTTGTGTTCTCTATATTATAGATAGGTCGTTTCATGGTGTTACCTCTTCCCCCTGTTGCTCCTCCTCCTTCGCCTCCTCTACCCTTTCCACTACCTCCCACTCTAACCAATCATTGATAGACTCCATGAGAGGCCTCTTGGCCTCAACCCTCCGTGCAACAGTGGTGTCAATCCCATCCAATGAGATGGTGTCCATATCAGGGGTCCTCTCAAGTTGCCTGACCCACAACCAAAGATTGTAGTAGACGTAGAGCATGTCATTAATTCGCTGGGTCTCCAACCTATACAAAGGTCATAAAATAATAATTATTGAAAAAACATAATTTAATGAATTCAAAAAATTAATTGGAAGTTTGGAATATTTTTAGTTTTAAGTTTAATCTGTTGTGCTTCTTGGTGTGTATTTTTTCAAATACACTCCAATTGTGCTCGCATCTTGAGGAGCTACATGTTTTGCAAAGGATTCGAATGACAAGTTTTTGCAGATGAGGTACTCTGGCACCATAGCTTCTCCACCATGCGCATCTACAACAAAATTATAAATAAAATAAACATAAGAAAAAAA
The DNA here is from genome assembly GCA_000404065.3 of Pinus taeda. Taxonomy (NCBI): domain Eukaryota; kingdom Viridiplantae; phylum Streptophyta; class Pinopsida; order Pinales; family Pinaceae; genus Pinus; species Pinus taeda. Next base: position 55,413 of record APFE030628721.1, on the reverse strand, counting down.
ATGAAATTTGAAAGTTGAAGCAAAGTATGAAGTTATGAACTTGAAGAGGCAATATAAATTTGAAACAAACTAAAAAGTATTTGGCATTTTAGTCTTCCTATCAACAACAACCATTTCAAAGCCAAATGTGCCACCTGCCATCCTGTATATTTCCATTTCTGTGGAGATTTCTGCACGTTCTGATGGAGATGGCACCATCCTTGGTACACTTGATGTTTGGCTAACATTTATGATCTATCTGTTGGATATCTTGATCCTATAAAGAAGGGTAGCACCTTGACTCCAGTAAATGATATTCTTGATACTTGTCATGATGGATTTCATATAGAAGGATAGTTCATTAACTCCTATAGATGAGTCTGCTGGTAATACTTGTGATAAGCATGATTGACACTCTTGTTGTTTTGATAAAGCTTTATTGAATGACCTAACTTGACCTTATTGGTCTTGAGGTGCTTATTATCCTTGATGTGAGAAGTATAAGTGTAAGATTGATAAGTAGATCTCTTACTAACTATGGTCGTGGTTAAAATGAATATCCTAACTTGATCGAGTGACTTGATAGAAAGTGCTATTGTGTTCATAATATTTGAGATATGATATTTCATCTATCTGCTGCTTTGAGTCTAACCTTTGATGAAAGATTTATGTCATGATGCTGATAGCCACATGTTTATGATCTAATAGATATGTTGTTGCATGACTCAAGTAGAGACAGGTTGCATACATGAATAAAGATGAATGATGCAAATCCCTAGTTAGAGGGAGAATCTCTTCCCAAGATTCTTAGCCTTATTAATATTTGTATTCTGTGCTGTTGAAATATGATTTATATGCATCTGACAGTATTTATCTACAACAAAATCTTAGCTCGTACTGAAATTAGGGTTTCTGCTCCGAACGCAGTCACAGATCGAGGAGATCTCGTCCCTAGACACTTGCAAGTCGCTTTTATGCTAACCTGAAGGGAGCGACTAGATGTTTGACTGTTGTTGACCATCATCTGAAGCTCTCTGAAGTTGTTTGAATTCTGAATCAAAGTGTCTCTGACATATTCTGCCATTGTTAACTAATTTCTAAAATTGTCGAGTTAAATTGCTGATCATATAATGAAGTATTGTGGATGAAATCAGATGGTCACCTGGAAGATGTTACTACCATAGATGTATTGTAGATAACAACAAGATCTGCTAGCAATAAAAGCTCGAATATTTCCATAACACAAACATGCAGACTGAACTTGTGTTTGCAGGTGACCTGGACATTCATATAGATATGTCACTATGTTTGTGCTACAAGAGGTTGACATGATTTGGAATTAATGGTATATATGAAAAGTGTTTTGACATGATGCTTGACAATAACTTTGAATTCATGATTGAGATGTGCTTTGACTGTAGATCTCTCTACAATAGTAATTTGGACTTGACCTGATGACTAGTGATATGATTTGATAATTGTTGATTTACCGTGATATCAATGCTATGTGGGCATGATGACTTATGTGGGTATTCAGATATTGGCTTCCTTGATCTTAGCACAATGGTTGAAAGAATGATAATTGTGATTATGAATGACCTATGCTTATGAGAATTACTTGATAAAGCCTCAGACTTATATTGCGTAATTGAATTTAGACTTGATATGAGCTCTACCTATCTCCTGGTTGAAAGTATTAATACTACGATAATGATGACTTCTAAACTTTGATGAGATGATTTTTCCGATATGATGATACAACATTGATTTATGTAAGGATGATTATGATGGCTTAGTAAGGCATTATGCTTAGAATCCAAATATCTCTATACTTGACAGTTGTCTGTTGAATTCAGGATGATGAGGTACAAGATATGGCTTTGATATGGATTATAGTTTTGATTTTATATCCTGAGGATCTAATTGTGACATGTGATGAGCCTTTGATGATCTAAATCACAGGGACATGGCTTCTGAAGCCCGAAATGATGTATCATGGCATGATGAATTGATCTCTGGAATTTGGGAAAGAAATTCCATATTGCACAGCTATTGAAAACTGTTTTGTAAATCCTTGATATTCAGATTTGAAGTTGTTGAACTCGGCATGGCATTCGATGGTTGTTTGAAGTATTGTTGATTCCATTTTTGAACAACCATCTGTATATATATGATGTGCATAAAACCTGAATAAATTCATGATTGAGCTACTTCACTCACATAGAGTTGCCACTGAGCATGATTTGAAATATGTGCATGAGATATTATATTTTGAGACTGGGATATTTCTCCTATGGTATGTGTCTGCACAAATGTATTGTTGATATTTGAGATCATTGTTGATAAGCACATTTGGATGCTGCTTTAATATGATAGCTGCCATGATATCTTGGATGAGAAGTCCATAGCATGACCAAGGTTGATCATGATGCTGCTAGCATTAGTTGTGAGGCGGGATACAGAAGCTCCTTAGAGAGTTGTTTGAGCATGATTTGGATATGACGTGGTTATATATATATATATATATATAATATAATATATATATATATATATATTATATATATATATATATAACAACCAATTTTGAACAACCATCTGTATATATATGATGTGCATAGAACCTGAATAAATTTATGATTGAGCTACTTCACTCACATAGGGTTGCCACCGAGCATGATTTGAAATATCTGCATGAGATATTATATTTTGAGAATGGGATATTTCTCCTATGGTATGTGTCTGCACAAATGTATTGTTGATATTTGAGATTATTGCTAATAAGCACATTTGGATGCTGCTTTAGTATGATAGCTGCCATGATATCTTGGATGAGAAGTCCATAGCATGAATGAGGTTGATCATGATGCTGCCAGCATGGCTAGTTGTGAGGCAGGATACATAAGCTCCTTAGAGAGCTATTTGAGCATGATTTGGATATTATATATATATAATATATTAATTATAATATATATATATAATATATATATAGTTGGGATTGAATACTCTCAAATATTGAAACAACGTAGTTGTTCGAAACAAACTCAAGTTTGTGGTTGGCACCTTCTTGAGAGGGAGGATGATTATGTTATCCTTTTGTGATTTATGTGATTATATATGATCTGACATGATATTTGATTTGATGTTCTGTATGTACAGGAAAAAACTGCTATTGAGATGAGTAGATTGCAGATATTCTCTCAAAGGCATCTTGGTTTTCAGAGAGCATCCCCTCCGGATGGGGGGTAACGCTTATTGAGGACACTGAGCCAACTCTTCCTACCCTATTTGAGCTCCTAGGGTGAGGAATTGAGATGGAGGGCTCCTGGGGTTGAGGGAACTTTCGACAATAGGGTGTTACCCTATCTGTCTCTGGACAATAGGGAGTTACCCCTATCTGTTACCCATAGGGTTGGAGTTGTAGCTCACCCTATCTTGGTCTTTGCAGAGTATACCCTAGTTGGCATCATACCCACAAGCCGAGCTTGTTGGGAGTATAGCTCCTTGTTTGGCCAACGAGTTGAGATTGTACTCGGGGGTGTACAACCCAAGGTGATTATGATGTAGGTGTTCTATGACATGACTATTCTGGGTCATCGATGGAAAGATCAGTAGGCAATAGGATGGGTTGAGATGACCCGATATGATTCCGGGTTGAGTGTATAGTTCACCGATGAAAATCCAGGGTCAAGCGTTTACTCCTTTATGTGATGAGGTATCTTATTGCTTGGTATGGGTGGAAGCTATTGCTCCCTAATGTGATTCTAGGTTGAGATGTTCTCCTTGATGATATGCTGCCCAATGAAAACATTCTAGATAGCAGCGCTTTGACAGAGACTCCATAGAGGGTGGTAGCTTGAGCTCCCCTCCGGTATCAAATTCTTCTTCTTCTAGATTCGAGAGTGTTCAACATATGAGCATGAACAATTAAGAGATAAGAAGGAATAAGCAAAGGATAGATCGAGATGTACAATGATGATTTGTGATGATGAGACACTTGAGATGTACATGGCATAATGACTACATGACAAAGATGATTGGTGATGATACGTGATGACACTCAAAAATTCCAGAATGGCATATTGTTCGATGGACAGATATTGGTAGGTGGAATTCTCCCTGGTTGAGAGGGAGTGTTAATTTTGGCAACTATGGTAAAATTCCACCTTAGATAGCTCAAATGGCTGAGATAATGATTGCATTGGATTCCTCTTTTCGAGAGGACCAAAATCGATCTAAATATCACCCAATTTGGTTAAGCGTAAGTTGAGTTATGAATTATTTTATTCATACATGTATTATGGAATGCATCGACCCTAACCACATGAGTAACTGCTTGGGTCAGTCTTAATCCCAAGTGAACCCTCAGGGAATCCTAGAAATAGAAGAGACCTCAAGATCATTTGGACACATCTTCTCTTCTCTTTTTCTTGGTTCGCATAGGTTCGACGAAAGGAGTTCGCTCAAGGGTTCGAAATCATAGGTGAAAGGTTCGCTCTAGGTTAGGGTCTTCTGCATCTCAGTCGCTGGCACAAAACAGGGCATTCTGGTCCTTGGATGCTGGCACATAATCTTATGAGAGCGACTATAGACCCTTGGATGCTGGCACAGAGGCTTATGGGAGCGACTATGGCTTCAGAGGTAGATCAGAAGGTTCAGGTCGCCGGTTGTTCGCACAAGGTAGTCTTGAGAGCGACCAGGACATTTCATTTGCTCGCACAACTGTAAGGGAGCGACTCTGGGATTTCGGTGTATTGCGCCACATCGCACGCATAAAGACTTCTTGAGAGGGACCATGCTGTCACAATCGCCTGCATACAGTGACCAAGAGAGCAACCAGGGAGTTTCGGTTGCACACAGACAATTATGATGAGGGCGATCAGAATTCAGATATTAGGTTTGACATCTTGACATCAGTGATTTGGTAGATCTGGCTTTCTCTCTACTGTTATAAAGATCTGTAGATCTGATTTGTTAGTTTCCGTTGCAAACATATGTATTGGGCTCATTGACAGTGACAATAGTGCTCAACAATGTTCAACACAGTGACAATAGTATACAGCAGTTGACATCAATTTGTGATAGCACATTACAACCATCAGTATGAGGATTCTGATTCCTAGCATGATTAGATTTGTTTCGTAGATATCGTTATTGTTTTGTTGCATAAACAAAGTTATGGATCATTGTACCCTCTTTCGCTGCATCATTTGATGACAATCTAAAAAGAAGAAGATTTACAAGGGTTTTCCCGATAGTGGGTTTTGCCTTGGTCTTGGACCAATCCTGGTGTCTCTCTGTGTGTGAATGCTTTCTTCTACTGTTCCTTTTATATTCTGCTACATTGATGATGAAGGTGATGTTGTTTCTTTCTATATAATGGCATATGCTGATGTATAATGGTGTAGATCTGAATAATGTAATGATGATATGGGGTGAACTTAATGTATTAATGATGAAATGCAACTATCATAGCAAAGAACAATGTCACCCTATGAAAAATTAACCTCTTCAAGCCGAGTTTGATCAAGGAAGACCAAGTTGCATTGGTGAAGTTTAACTGCTGTTTTGACCAACGTTGACTTTCTGGTTAGGGTTGAAGTTTGACTGTAGGATTTGACCGGGCTGTTTTGACTGTGTATTGGGCAAGTGAATTTGATTTTTGTACTCTCTTTCTGTGTTGAAGTACTGAATAATAATAAGAAAATTTGATCAAAGGGTTTTTCCCCCATTGGGGTTTTTAGCATCTGCCAAATCTGGTGTCCTCTTGTTTTGGCTTGTCTTCTACATATGTTTTTTATGTTCTATCTGCATTTACTGTTAATGTGATTGCTACTGAAAATAATTGGAAATTGTCATTGGGTTGCTAAAGGAACATTGAAGTAAATTGTGCTAAGCATAGAACATACCATTGTTATCTAAAACTAGGATGGAATCAGAGCTCAGGTGAAGACAAAGCCCAAGCAAGGGTAAGGAAAAGCAAATGACAACTACATCTTACTTCAAATCCAAGGACAAGCTTAAGGACAAATCCGACTATCATGCATGGAAGATGTCTTTGGATTTGACTTTGGAAGAAAATGATGCTATGGAGTATGTCAAAGGAAGAGTGGAGGAGCCTCCTTCAAGTGCACCCGCTATTGCAAAAACAAAGTACAAGAATGGTGAGGTTAAAGCTAAGAAAATTATTGTTGATTCTATTCATAAGCCTTTGGTTTCCTATATTTCTGTTTTGGAAATATCTAAGGAGATGTATGACAAGCTGGTTGGGATGTTCAAAGTAAATAATGCAAATCGAGTTCTCTTTCTCAAGAACAAGTTGAAAGACATCAAGATGGATAGAGGAGAATCAATTCAATCCTACTTCATGAGGATTACCAAAATCAAGAATGATCTCCTATCTATTGGAGAAGTTGTTGGTGGTAGGGAGCTCACTCTTATTGCACTTGGAGGCCTTACAAGACAATGGGATATGTTTACTACTGATGACAGGATTCTGCGATTTGATGAATTATTGGCTAGATGCACTCAAGAAGAAATTAGGATGATGGAAAGAGACAATCCCTCAAATGGAAACAATCCTACCGCCTTCTCCGCTCATGCAAAGAGGAAGAACATTGTTGGTCCAAGAAGACAAGGTCAAGGGTTCAAGCTGGGATTCAAATAAGGAAGAATAGGAAAATGCTTCAATTGCAACAGTTTTGGCCACCTTGCTAGAGAGTGTCCTCACAAGAAGGATACTCGTAGAGATGATGACAACAATAACAACAACTACAAAGGCGATGGCAATAAAAGGAAAAACAAGTTTAACCGCAAAGGAAAGAGGAATGCTCACATTGCTCGATATGGAAATGATCGTCTTCCCAAGAAATTGAGAAACTCCAGGTATGAAGAAGCTAATGTTGTAGAAAAGGAAAAATAATTTTATCTTATTTCTGCCCTCACCACTGCCTCTCCTTCGGATACATTGGGCCATTGATTGATTAATAGTGGTGCCTCAAGGCACTTCACTGGGTACAAGGAGACACTCTCAAACTTAGTTGAAAAGAAGACAAACATGGAGATTATACTTGGGGATAATGCCACTAATCCCGTAAAAGGAATTGGGATTGTTACTCTTCACTTAAATCAAGGTCAAACCCTTCATTTACAAGAAGTATTCTATGTACCTGATCTGAAAAAGAATCTCGTCTCTATTTTTGGGATGGAAGATAAAGATTTCAAGGTGGCATTTGTTGATGGGAAGGTTCGTGTTTGGCAAAGTAACCCAAAAGATGCATTTACACTTAGTTTTAGGGTTGAAGATTTCTATCAAATTGGAGGAAGTCTGTTGGGAGCTATATGTCTTTTGATACTTCTCTTCTATCTGAATTATGGCACCAAAGATTTTCTCAGCTTCATTACAAATCCTTACCTGATGTAAGGAAGATGGTCACAGGTATGCCCAAATTCAACTTAGATCATGAAGGAGCGTGTCAGGGGTATGCAACTAGAAATCATACAAGGGGACCTTTCCCTTCAAGTGAAAGTCAAACTACTGATATTCTTCAACTGGTTCATTCTAATCTATCAGATATGTTGCCCGTAACATCTTTGGGAGGATATTTGTACTATGCAATTTTTGCGGATGATTTCTCTCAGAAAACATGGATCTACTTCCTAAGGAAGAAGGAAGAAGTGTTCAAATGGTTCCGCTCTTTCAAAGCCTTGGTTGAGAATCAAACAGGGAAGAAGATCAAAATATTGGGGACTGATAATGGAACCGAATATGCGTCAAATGAATTCAATGACTGTTGTAGAGAAGCTGGCATTAAGAGGGAGACCCCTACTATTTATACTCCTAAGCAAAATAGAGTTGCCAAAAGGAAGAATCGAACGTTCATAGAAGCCTCCCGTGCCATGCTTCATGGCCGAGGCCTACCGAAGTTCTTATGGGGAGACGCTGCCAACACCACTGTGTATGTTCAAAATAGATGCCTGCATCAAGCATTGGAATTCAACACACCCGAAGAAGTTTTCATCGGTAAGAAATCAGATGTTTCTCATTTTAGAATTTTTGATTGTCCTATATACTTTCATGTGCCGAAGGAGAAAATAAACAAGCTAGATGCATCTGGGAAGAAAGGAACATTTGTGGGTTGTAGTGAAACTTCGAAGGCATATAGAATTTATGTGCTTGGTCAAAGAGAAGTGGAAATAAGTCATGACATCACTTTCAATGAAGATTTTGCCATTAGGAAAGTATGAGATCTTCCTATCCCTAGTGTAATGACCTAACTTGAGTCACTGATTATTAGCATGCTTACGAGACGTGTGTATGATAGCTACATACACATGCATTGCAGGCAATGCACTAGTATACGTACTAATTTAATCATATAAATGTCTATGCAAGAAAATGACTTAGTTTTCAAAAGTATTAATTAATACCTTATTTATTAAGTAGAACAATAAAATATGTTTATTTATTTTATTAATAAAATTTTATTTAAATAATAAATAATCATTATTACAATGGACAAGATTTACCTTACTTCATAAATCTTTGGACAATTCACGATCTTAAAGGACAATATACTATTCTCGAAGTCGGTTGCGATGATAAGGTTAAAATCTCATTTAATGAATAATGACCAACTCGAGTGAAAATATCTTAAGGGATAAGCTTAAATCTTGAGATTAATTGGAGAAAGGGGAGGTGGGGTTTCTGGGGAAGGAAGAAACTTTCCCTATATAAACATAATCGAAAGGAGAAGTAAGGGGGGGGGGAAGAAAATGAGTCTGTCAAAGGGATGAGCAGGGATGAGCCGAGGGCTCGATTTTGGAACTGTAAATCAGGAAATTTTGAGCTGTTCTTGGAGTTTTGGGCACGGGGGCCAGTGGACATCCATTTCGGAGTCCTCTGGATCTGGGAACCGTAGAGGTGGATTCCAGATAGGTAGGGAGGCATAAGTTGGTTTGGTAATGGATGCAGAAAACTTGGAGCAATGTGATCAACACCAGACAGGAGAACCAGGAGGACTAGGTACGCAGAGAAGAGAATCAGGTATGCAGATGCATTTAATTGATAGAATTTATTTGATAAAACTTAATATCAGTCTTTACAATCTTTATATTTTGAATGAAATGGAAAAACCAGTCAATGAAATGGAAAACCAGTCTTTACATCTGGTATCAGAGCCATGGTTCAAACTCTCGGATTTGTTAAGTCTGTTAAGAAGGTTACTTATCTTATGTTGAAAACTCCATGATAATACATACAGGGTTTCAGGTCTCATTAGAAGTTCTTATGTTGTTTAATTCAAATATCAGCTACCCTCAGCAGTTCTATTAGTTAATTTGGTAAGATTTCAGGAAACTAATTACAGGTTCATGATAAAAACCCTTTTACAGGTTATTGTACCCAAACATTTTTATTTTCCTCTGTTCTCCAATTATTTTGAATTGTTTTTCAAACATTTTTATTTTCCTCTGTTCTCCAATTATTTTGAATTGTTTTCCTCTCGAATCTTATGATTGAGCATGTAATTCAATGTCAAAACAGACAAATCACCAAATGTATCTCAAGTTCCATCCCTGTTAATAGCAAGAACACTGTTGACATTCTTGTAGTAGGCTATCATTTAGATCCCGTGGTTGGAAATAGCAGTGGATGTCCACCCAAGCTACCATTAAATTTGGTTTCTAGCCTCTTACTTTTTGGCTAGGTTAACTATTATTTGGATTTTATATTAGCCTCTGATAATATTGGCCAAGTGCTACTAGGTGAATCATAGTGGATTTTGTGCTAGACTTGATATACTGGCCAAGGTACTTCCATTTAGACTCTACACCTGGGATCTTAGTACTTTATACTGGATTGCTGCAGAACAAAGTGACGCCTTAAAGATAATTTGATATATTTGAACTAGCATTTATTTCATCTTCAATTCACAAGATAAAGAAACCTTTCATCCAAAGAACAATGGAAAAAAAAATAAAAAATCAGACATAGTTTCTCCACTCTGTAAAGTCGGGCAGCTCCTTTTTGCTCTAGATTCCTCGTACTACTTAAACATTCAAGACATATATAAAAGGAAAGATATACAGAAATATTTAGTAAAAGTAAAACAACATATTAGAGTAGCACTGGTCGTGGAAAAATATAGGAGAGTTAACACAAAAGTATATCATACTGTTTTTATAGGCAAGAGATGAACCAGTCTTTAATGCAATATCCTGTACATGCAATACCCTGAATTTAGTATTTTAAAGCCAATCCAGACTGGAGATACTCCTCCAAAACTTAATAGTTTAAAGATGTGCCAAAATAGAAGTTGTCTTGCAAAGGCCCCAAAAAGGACCAATTTATGTTCAGCCTAAATTCGTATCCTTGCAGTGTCCTTTTTTTTTTACTATTTCTCCTCTTCAACCACCACCACTGCAAATTCCTGAGGACACATCCAACAATATACATTTAATGCATACAGAAATTTACAAAACTTAATAATGCAAGAATCTGCGTCTTTAAGAAGACTTGGTTGCAAGCCATGATAATTTACAATCATCCATCATACCAACAGAATATTAATTTGGCCATAAGGTTTTTCTTTTCTGCCATATATCTATTGGAAGGGCAAGATATTTTACTACTCTGAGCAAGGTTCAAGCCCATTCAGCAGCTTCATGAAGTCAAGGCCAGTACTCCCACCAAGGCAGAGTATTTGCAGCACCTTGGTCTTCTTGATTGGAAAAGTGATTGCAAGCATCTTCATGAAGATATCCTTCATCTACTCAGAAAAATTGCTGATGTGCTTTTGGAGGAAGGCCCGTGCCACAAAGTGCCATATCTTTCTCCTTGAAGAGCAGTGTAATATCACTAAAAGGCTTGATGTCATTTAGCTAGTGAGTCATTTGGCCGCAGAGACAAAGTCAGCAATCAGACTTTCTTCGAAGGAAGTCGATGACATTGTCAAGAAAAACGAGGTCAGGTTGTTCCTTCAGAAGTCTCTCAGGGGTGTCATCGTAAGGGTCTATAGATGCAGATGCGAATGGTGCAGGAGATGATAACACAAAATCTCGGGCACGAAAGGGAGGTGAATTGATCAAGTGGAATAAAACAAGGATCGGGTACTATGTCGGTGTTGATATTACGAATGGCTCAGTGGCGTTGGGTGTCGAAAACTATGACGTATGTCAACCACCGCCTGTTAAAGATGCCACGCAACGAGTCGGCGATACATCTACCCACCCGCGAGTCGACACAGATTAAAATCCTTCGATAACGTTGGGTTACACCGACAAGTTACCATCGTCTCCTTCTCCCAGTACCGACCCAAGCCATTACCTTGACGTTGTCAGCTTCGTGCCCCGTATTGCTTTAAAGGTATAACGCAGCCGCATTACCTTGCCTTTGTCAGCTTCGTGCCCCGTATTGCTTTAAAGGTATAACGCAACTGCATTACCTTGCCTTTGTCAGTGTCGTGCCCCGTATTGCTTTAAAGGTATAACGCAACCGCATTACCTTGCCTTTGTCAGCTTCGTGCCCCGTAGTGCTTTAAAGGTATAACGCAGCCGCATTACCTTGCCTTTGTCAGCTTTGTGCCCCGTATTGCTTTAAAGGTATAACACAACCGCATTACCTTGCCTTTGTCAGCTTCGTGCCTCGTATTGCTTTTAAGGTATAACGCAGCCGCATTACCTTGACTTTTTAAGCTTCGTGTCTGGTGGACATTCATTTTTTTTTTTTTATATATCACGGTAACGCTAACACTATGTGAGATGAGCAGAGGCGGCGTGCTAATTCTTCAATGTCTTCTGTCGACCTTGAAGGGTAGCGTTAGTGCTCTAACGCACTGTCCATCACAACCAACCCGCGTCAATTTAAAGTCGATGCAAGGAACCCTCGATTAACGCGCTTTCTCCTCTCATTGATTGCTCAATGTTAGTGGAATTATTAACGAACTGGTTTTAACTAATGGAAGGCGTTAAATCGTTAAAAAAAAAAATTCTTCATTCTGTTTCGCTTTGGCCATAGCTAGTGGATCAACTGTTTTATATAAAGGAGAGATCCCGGATATCCAGATAAGTCTTGCAAATGTTGTTCCTGTGGTGGAGGCAAATATTTCCCTTTCGGGGAAGCAACAGAAAAAACATAATTTCTATTGGGTATGAAATATTACAGTCAGCTCTTCCTTTGCAACCTGATGCATCTGTGGTTATCCCTGTTAGGCTACAAACTGGAAGCAAATATCTATATATATATATATATATAATATATATATATATATATAATATATATAATATAATTTTAGTCCAAAATTAATGCAATTATTCTCCAGAGAAATTAGGAATCTCATCAAGCTAAATCAGAGTTCTAACTAAACAATAATGAAAGTGAAAGGCATAGAATAATGAAAGTGAAAGAAGTAGAATACAAATGCACACAGTAATAAATATATCCTTCCTTTCCTGATTATTTGAGATGCTTTTCACCACATGCTGCATTGTTGGCAACTAGTTAAAAGATGCCCAGATACAATTCTTCTATTGAATTTATGTAGCAAAAAGGGAAAGGAATTGTATGACATACGATGCAAGTATGAGGAAGATCCTATAGATGCCCTCCTCATATGACTCATGTATAAGCACTATGCAGTCAATAGTTGTGTGAAGCTGTCCAAGAAATAAATTTTAACTCACAAACAAATTAATCAACAGGTCCTTGAGGAAGTATTGGGGCTCGATGCAAATGATCCTAGTGATGTTACAAGCGTAGAAGATTACGATTCTCTGGATGGTCGAGAGGATGGGGGGTTTCTAAATGAATGTTGGTCTGCAGATTGAGGAATCGGTTATGATGATCAACAAGAAGAAAGTATTATGCTCCCTCCGGTAAAAAAAAAATATGGGTCAATATGAGGCATTTCTGCATGTACCAAGCTATGAAGTCCCTCCTAATGAATGGAAAGGTTTCTTCTTTATGTTTCAAGGTGATGCTAATTCCGGCAAAGAGGATGTTTCTATCATTGAGGAAGATTCCAATAGCCCTAGTGTGGAGAAGATTGAAAAGGATTCTTCTTCCAGCCATGTCACTGAAAAGGGGTTTATCTTCATATTTGAGTGTTATACCCCTCATTGTGCTGCTAGGGTGATGGCCCCATAGTCTTGAAGCCTCTTTCCAAAACCCGATCCAATTTGGTTAAAACTCAAAGGATATTGGTGCTCAGAATACATTCGGAGTACTGCCTCACTTGGTGGCAGACACACATTCAATGACCAATAACGAGTGACCAAAACCCCTCACAGATTTCAGTCTCGGCTTCTTGATTAATCCAAATATATATATATA
>APFE030628721.1:2268-41527 GCA_000404065.3 Pinus taeda | reverse complement strand
TATATATATATATACTATACGAGGTATCAGAATGTATTGTTAACACAGTAAAAAGGTAAGATGCAAAACACAGTCAATTGTAATATTCAATTGCTGGATTGTCAAATGAGAAATTTATTCATGTTTCTTACGTCCATCGTGCAACAAAATTTATATATGTTCAAGCTCAACAACAACAATGGATAGTAAATAATACCTTTTCAAAGAGAGTCATTTTTGGCTGAGGCATATCCTGTCTAGTAAATAATATTTGTAAGAATCAACTTGATATGTTTTGATAAGAATTCATTTCAGAACATGAAAATGATAGCATGTTTTAAAGTTGTTGGAGCTGACTGGTTGGATGAGTATGATGCGCAAAGTTTACAAAAGCTATCAATTTTCATTCTAAGTTATTGACTAAGCAGTCAATTATGTTAGGATTGAACAAACTTATCTGCTATAGATTTGAGCAAAATTGTTATATATAGGTTTTTGTTTTCAAATCTTTTAATGTATGAACAAAATAGTGGCAGATTTGAAATATCTGCTAAGGGAAATAATACTGCAAAATCTAGCAGTCTAGTGAAAAGTAAGGTCATTAAGTTTTTATGGATAGGTGACCACTGGTGTAAACTAATTCCAGCAAGAATTAACAATTGTTTGTCCATTATCATTTTCTAAACAATTGTAATCCAACCAGAAATTTTAAAAACCTCTTGCAATCCAACCTTGTGATGTCTAGTTCAACAATCTCTATGGCATGCATTTCTCTGATAATCAAACAAGCATTTCTCCCAATTCCTCCACAGAAACTTCTTAGAGTTTCACTAAAGTTAGTCATTTTTTATTTATTATTAGACATACCATGGCAATCTTGCAAATGTACTATTACAGAAACTTCATCCAAAGCATATGTAACATGCATTCTTACATCATTCTGACTGGATTCATCCAGTGATAAATATAAACTATTGTCTCTCCCCTACGATATGCTTCACCAAATTATCGATGTTAATTTCACTGCCTACTGACGTTAATGTCCACTGGGTTTTGCACCTTAAAAAACAACATAAAATTGGACTCTGAACAACCTACGTCAGTTACTGCCGATCAAAGCACCAAAGGAATGGCACACTCCTTCACAGATTCTTCACTATCATCTGGGAACACACTACCTAGTGAGAGCCCACATTCGCCAGTTGTAATGAAACAAATTCAACACCAATCTTTAAAAGTCTTGACCTTGAATTTTTCTCTCTCAATCTTTTCTTCATCTTTGTCAGCAACTTTTTCCGTCATGCATGGCCCATCTGACCCTACTACTGGTTCCTTGATGTCCTTTCCAAGGTTCTCAATGATGAAGTTTTCCTCCACATTGTGTACTCAGAGTCATCTTAATGTTATTATTCGTTCACCACTTCCACATCCTTGGACTTTCACAACTAACAGCTATACCTATGTTTAGCGTTAAAGATGTAGGAATGAAAACCATAAGTTTCATGCACAAATCAATACATGAAAGAATGATTTCCAATTAGTATGCTTAATGTTGTTGGTACATGAATACCTATATAAATCATGACTTATGTTAGGGATGTGATATTTATAATTTTATTTTATTTTACATACCAATATGAATGATGAGATGGAAATAAAATAATGAATACACTTGACTACTAGATGTGAAAATGAACTTACAAATATATTGGTATGTTATATGAACTCAAAGATCAATATCATAGATGAGCGTTTATTAAAATGCATAGAAAATCGTTATCTAAATATAATTGATTTTGAATATATTGATGCATATGTTATAATTTGTGGGCAAGTGTTTACATTGCAGATAGTATCATTACCAAACCGACTACGTGATGACAAAACTCCAAGAACAATTGAGGCTCAATGAGATTCCATAATAGGGTATTGACCCTAATTCTACTAGGAGGGGTGGAGGTGTTGCCCACTGTTAATCCTCCAAAACCTAGAGTCATGGGAGGACTGTGTGAGTCACGCTCCCCTAGACATGTGATGATGACTGTCGGATGCCTACGAGGAAATCAGGTCAATTTAGTTGACGCTGCCATCCTTAGAGTTATGAATGGTTAGGACAGTATAACTGACGCCATAGCATACTCCAGTAGAAGACGGATAGGATGGGAGCGGAAGAGATTAGGAAGGATAGGATGATTTTAGAATAGCTTGGGAACCTAGTTGGGACAAGGTACGACTATTAAAGTTGTAAACCTATAAATGTTTTAAATATATATATATATAATAAAAATTTCAGGGGACATAATCCTTACAACAAATTATATTAATCGTTAAAATGAATACTAATATACTATATAAACTCAACTTCGGGACGAATTTTTCTTTGAAGGAGGGGTGTATGTAATGACCCAACTTGAGTCACTGATTATTAGCATGCTTACGAGACGTGTGTATGATAGCTACATACACATGCATTGCAGGCAATGCACTAGTATACGCACTGATTTAATCATATAAATGTCTATGCAAGAAAATGAATTAGTTTTTAAAAGTATTAATTAATACCTTATTTATTAAGTAGAACAATAAAATATATTTATTTATTTTATTAATAAAATTTTATTTAAATAATAAATAATCATTATTACAATGGACAAGATTTACCTTACTTCATAAATCTTTGGACAATTCACGATCTTAAAAGAAAATATACTATTCTCGAAGTCGGTTGAGATGATAAGGTTAAAATCTCATTTAATGAATAATGACCAACTCGAGTGAAAATATCTTAATGGATAAGCTTAAATCTTGAGATTAATTGGAGGAAAGGGAGGTGGGGTTTTTGGGAAAGGAAGAAACTTTTCCTATATAAACATAATCGAAAGGAGAAGTAGGGGGGGGGGGAAGAAAATCAGTCTGTCGGAGGGATGAGCAGGGATGAGCCGAGGGCTCGATTTTGGAACTGTAAATCAGGAAATTTTGAGCTGTTCTTGGAGTTTTGGGCACGGGGGCCAGTGGACATCCATTTCGGAGTCCTCTGGATTTGGGAATCGCAGAGGTGGATTCCAGATAGGCAGGGAGGCATAAGTTGGTTTGGTAATGGATGCAGAAAACTTGCAGCAATGTGATCAACAACAGATAGGAGAACCAGGAGAACTAGGTACGCAGACAATCAGGTACGCAGAGCAGAGAATCAGGTACGCAGATGCATTTAATTGATAGAATTTATTTGATAAAACTTAATATCAGTCTATACAATCTTTATATTTTGAATGAAATGGAAAACAAGTCTTTACAATCTTTATATTTTGAATGAAATGGAAAACCAGTCAATGAAATGGAAAACCAGTCTTTACAATGACTATTGGGCTTCCGAGCCTACATAAGATGCTGGCCAACTTGATAATTAGTCTTATAATACAAATAAATTCATAACTTCATAAGTACTTATCAGAATTGGATGATCTTTAGCTCAATCCTACATCTCTCGATGAGAGGGATCCAATAAAAATATTAGCTGCCACAAATAAGCTGACCCACATGGAGTTTGGCCCTAGTTGCCATTTTTAACAAAGGGTTGTTTCTTAAGGTTGTTTAAGGACAAGTTGACTAGAAATTGACCAAATATTATAGAGGTCAATTTTAGCTAGTTTGAACAAGTTTGACTTTGCTGATTTAGGGTTTAATGTTGCTGATATAAAATTATAGAATTCATATTTTGTACTATTTCTCTCTGCTGAACTATTGAAGATAAAAGAATATTTGATCAAAACGTTTCCCAGCAATGGGGTTTGTCCCTGGCTAGCCGCCACATCTTATGTCTCTTGTCTTGGCTTGTTTTTTGTTGATCATTTAATGTTCTATCTGCACTTTACTTAATGTACATGTGATTGCTAATCTGTGGCTAATAAGAAGAAAAATAAGTAAACTGCTCTAAGCATAGAACATACCATAATTTAACACCCAACAACTGAAGGACTGAGCCTCTAGGCTGTGTGCAATCTCGGCACTCGCTGAATTGCTCCCTTGGCCAATTGCGTCAACCCCCCTGGTCTCTGTGTGGCTCTTCGTGAGCCTATTCTACCTTCTTCTGCCTCTGCGCTGGCGTCTCTTTAGCTCGAACTGATGACGCAGAACCACTGCGTCAACCCTTCTCTGCTTCTTTCTGCCTAGGAACAACTTTTGTCACTCGGGACAACTGTTTCTGTTGCAAATTCTCTGATTCAGCTGATGCCTTCAGCTCTCCTGTGATCTGCAACCCTCTGATACCATGTTGAAATTTCTAAGTATTACCCGTTAGAAATTTTATCTATATTCTTTGGTTTATTTCACCTACTTGTTTAATTACTAACAAGTTATTTAACCATATAAATACTAAAATAAACATAATACAGTCTCAACCATCTACAAATCAACAACTGAAAGAAATAGACAAACACACAAGTGACATCGTCTAAGTCACCAGGCTCGTGTTCGTGTTCGAGTTCGGTGACCTTGAAATTTGAATAAATTTTGGCACCTAAAATTTTGCCGATAAAGTTCAATATAAAATTCGACATATAGAAATCTGAAAAAAAATGTATATATATATATAAAATTCAATTGAAAGTCAAATTCAAAGTGTATAATGCACATTGCAAACACATAAGATTATTGCTCAAACATTTAAATCATTTCCACATAATTTTATAAGCCATGAAAGTGAGTGCCAATAAAGAACCAATTTCCATACATGTAACATAGTAAACAAGGTGAGAAATTCATCATAGACATTCGCACCCATATCAAATTCAACAAAACCATGGGCCATATCAGATTTCATATATTGAAAAACAATCTGATAAAAAAATATTCAAAATATATAAACTCGAAAGTTTAAAGTAGCGTGGCAGTTTTAGAAAATTGTTCATGCAAAAAGTAAACTATAAATCTAAAACAGGAACACAAGTTTTATTCTTGATGTTCTTGTGGCCCACTTGTTATATCAAAAAGCTCTATAATATCAAGAGCAGTAGGAGCTGTGAATCCGCTAGATAATTCAACGTCAGATTCATCACTCAATTCTCTATCAATGTCACCATCAATGTAAAAATCAGCTTCATCCATTGATGCATTTGGAACAAGATTGATCCACAAAGTAGAGGAATTGGATGACTCTTTAGCCACATTTTTCAAAGCCAACTGCAAGTTACTACGAACATAAACAAGATCTTCTAATCTTCTAGATAACAATCTATTTCTCTTCTTGGAATGAATGTTGTCAAAGAAACTCAAATTCCTTTCACATGCTGATGCACTTGATCCTTGGCTTAAGATACGAATTGCAATTTTTTTTCCATTTTTGGTGCCCTTGAACCATAAAATTCCCACCATACTACTGGATCACTTATGCTCCCATCATACTTTGTTGATTGTGTTACAAATAACTTTTCTTTTAACTTGTATACCCTCAACTGACTTTTGACCAAACCTACAATTTCTGGATCTGGATTTAGCTTCTCAATAGCCTAGATAAGTCCATTCATGACTTCTTCATCCCTATGTCTTGGTAAGCCAAACAATTTAGGGTCCAAATAGCATGTTGCTGCATGTAATGGACTATGCATCATCTTCCATCTTTGATAAATTAAATCCCATATCTCTTGGTAATCAGCTTCCACATTATGAAAAGCACTTGCAATGGTCTCTTTGCAACAATCAATGCTTTCATAAACAAAATCCATACAAGGTTTGTCACCATCAACCATGCGGAGCACATTAACAATTGGGCCACATATTTTTAAAACCTTGTTTGTATTTTCCCAAAAGCCATTATTGAGCACTATTTGTTCAACATTTTTTCCCTTAGTTTCTTTTGAAAGGGTAGATCTCTCCCACTCAGTATTATAAAAAACAACTCTTAGGCTCACTTTTTCCTCAACAACTCTTTTTAGAGTAATATAAAAAGTGGCAAACCTTGTATCACAAGGCCTCAACAACTCTTTTGATGCATTCTTCTTATATATGCTCAAAGTGAGACGGTGGTTGATGATGAAGTCTGCAATTGTTTTGGCGATTGTCTCATTGACCCAAGGAAATTTGGCTAAGCCATGCAACATTAAATACAAGCATTGAGCTGCACAAGGGGTCTAATAAATGTGATTATACTTTTCCATAATCAGCTTCCCTGCACCAACACAATTTGCTGCATTATCTGTAATAACATGGACCACGTTTTCCTCCCGAACCTCTTGAATCGCTTCATCCAAAATTCCAAAAATAAATTTTGATGTCTTCACTCAATCCATTGCATTTACTGCCTTCAAGAAAAGTACCCCTTGAGGACTATAAACAAGCACATTGATCAATGGGCGATGACACAAATCTAACCAACCATCACTCAAAATTGTGCATCCTGTAAGCTTTCAAGACTCTTTAATCTGAACCAACTTTCCTGTCACTCTGTCTTTTGTTTTCTTTAGCAAAGTTGTCCTTAAAGCTTCAGATCTAGGAGGAACATAGCCCTTCCCAAAATCAATGGCCTTTTTAATTACATTTTTAAACCTCGCCACATTAAAGGGAATTGCACATGCATAAAAGAATTCTACAACAACATCATCAACTTCTTGTTTCTCAATAGGTTTCCAGAATTGATTTAATGTTTTGGTTCCACCTGTTTTTACTTGAGTAGAACTTGATCCACCAATGGTTGATATTGAATTAATGGTGTTGGAGGAAGACATGGCAATCTCCCTCTCAAGTCATTGCCTCTCATTTTCCCTTTTCTCCTTTTCCATCTTTGAAGTGAAATAGTCTTTCTCCACTGTGGTTTTTTGTTCATTAGAGATCTTAGTGCAGCCTTTAACACCACCTCCACTTCCATTGCTAATACTGAGAAGGTGATCCATTGCTCTAGCTGAAGAGCCAGTGAATTAATGTCCTCACAGCTAACACAAAAAATTTTCCCCTCTTTTTTGACAAAATTCTATGCTACAGCAATTGATTTTGGGGGTGCCATTGAAATTTGAAGGTTCTGAACTTCTGATTTTAATTTACATTTTAATTATTTTTATATTTTTTTTGCAGAATGAAATTATGAAAGTTTGAAACTATAATTTATAAAATAAATTTGAAGAGTCTGGATCTCTGAGGCTGAAGCCTAAGAGTCCAAACACTATATTATAAAAACTAGTAAATTGTAATTTGTGACTTATTGATAAATTGTATTTCATTGATAAATTATATTTAACTGATAAAAACTAGTAAATTGTATTGAACTGATAAAAAAAATGTTTGCTTTGTCAGAACTCTAAGTTGCAGGAAACGTGGGCCTAGGGGTCGTTTCCCTGGGGAAACGAAACGGAAACGAGTTTCCCCGTATCGTACGGCGTGGAAACGCGTTTCCGTACGTACGGGCGCGTTTCCCGAAATGGAAACGCGCTCGTACGTACGGAAACGCATTTCCACACCGTACGGGCCCCGTTTCCAGCAAATTGACACTTGTTTTTAAATTTTTTTTTTTTGCTAATTAATTTTTAATTAGTTTAGGGTTTCTAATGACTTCTAGAAACCATTTCTAAAGCTATAAATTTAATCTTAATGTTAAAATGTTTAAGTAAATGTATCATAATTCATTAATGCTTTATGATTGCACATATATATATTATTATATATATTCGCGTTCCCCGGTTTCCAAAATTTGGGGAGGTCGCGTTTCGTTTCGCTTCCCCGTTTCCCCGTTTCGTGCAACTTAGTCAGAACTGCAACCCTCAACAGAATTCTAAATTATCTCCAAGTGTGAGCTGCTGCCTTCTGAGGTTGGAACTTGGCCACAGAGATTAATCCTTCAAAACCCTTATGCTGCCTTAGGAAGGCCGTTTGTTGTCCAATAGAGTCTGAGCCTGTGTTTGTGTGCACAGTGCATGAGAAGGCAAAGGCTAGAGGCTAGCGCTGTTTATAAACAAAGAAAACAAACACTGAATCCTGATACGCAACTGTGTCTATCCTTTAGGCGAGCCGTTGCGCTGTAGTCTGCACTGTGCATGCATGCAATGTGCAGCAGGCCGAGCTATGTGGTCGAGCTGTGTATGACGACGTGCTGCTAGCCTGCTATGCATCATGCTATGGACTAGTCACCTCTAAGCTGTGTATGTTGGCGTCGAAAACCCATCGAAAACCCCTTGAAAACCCGCGGAGAGTTGTGGTCACTGTTCTGTTTTATGGTCATTGTGTTTTGTGCTACAGTCACTATTTTGTTTATAAAAGAAAACAAAACCCGCATGTTGCAACAAAACCAAACCCATGGGCCCGCATAAACAACAAAACTTTATTTTTTTATTTTTTTTAACGAAAAAATGAAACCCACGGGCTCGCATAAAATTCATTTTTTTTTAACTGGGAAAAAAAAGAACCTAAATAAACCTAAACGAATTTAATGGTGCATTTTATTTGAAAATCACTAAATTCGGGTTTGAGTTCGGGTTCG
This sequence comes from Pinus taeda, assembly GCA_000404065.3. Taxonomy (NCBI): domain Eukaryota; kingdom Viridiplantae; phylum Streptophyta; class Pinopsida; order Pinales; family Pinaceae; genus Pinus; species Pinus taeda. Next base: position 33,087 of record APFE030628721.1, on the reverse strand, counting down.
AATTGGGGTTCGAGTTTGACATTTTGTTCGGCGAACTTGAACAAATAAATTCGAATTCGGTTGAAGTTCGGCGAATTTCGAATTTATTTGTTCAAGTTCGCCGAACACGGTGACTTAGGACAACGTTATTTTTGGACAATCATCCCCGAAAAAACCCAACTTGGGAAAACTGGTGCAGTAGTTCTGAGGGTTTTTATTATTAAGCAGTGTTTTTTAGTACACTGGGTGACAAACTGGCTCACCCGACAGAGATAAAAAATCTGGCAGTAATACCTCTCTTCAAAAGCAGATATTCTGAAACTCTGCCCCACGAAACCCTCTCCAGCATAGTCTGAAGCACTGCGTCAACCATCTTGGCCTCTGCGTTAGCCCTTTGAGGCTTTGCACAGCCTCTCTATCTCTCTGTGTCACTCCTGCAGCCTCTGCGTGGATGACACATGCCCTTTTGGCCTCTGCGCAGTCCCTGCTAGTCTCTGTGTGGCTCCCTCTGGCTCTGCGTCTTCCTCTCTGCTTCTGCGCTGGTCTTCCGACATTATCTCTGCCTCTTTGCCTCGTACTCACTTCCCCTCGCTGCAACTCTGATCACTAATTCGATTTCTCTTAGCAAACCCCGCTCTAGAAAACCGAATGATTGATCACTCTGGTGTGTTCTCCAACTGATCCTCAAGCCTCCTCTTATACCTTTTTTTGTTGAGTCTTCAACGATCGAGATTGCATCTCTAATCAATGACTAAGATTAGATTTGTGTTGATCCATGTCATTTAGAACCTTCTAACCTAGTTTTATATTAATACCCATTACTATTTTATTTTTCCTAAGTTTAGACTTAGGAACTCTATTAAAAATATTAATTATTTTAATATCTCCTTAACCGGATAGAATCTTCCCAAACCATTTCTGGGTCATGGATATCTCATGTGCTTTAGCCTCTCCACCAATTTTCATGTCTAGAGCACATCCGATGCTACCCCAAATCAACACTTCTTAGCAATATGTGGTATGACATGATCCTTGACCCACGTCTAGGATCATGCATTTCGCCTTCACCATGGCCTCCTTATACTTCTCATTTGCATTTGGGTCAATTGGCATAACTACAGTTTTCAAGGCATAGTCCTTGATGCAATGTTTGTCTAGGATAGCCAGGATCCTGGCCTTCCAGATGACAAAATTGGAAGCTCGATCCAATCTTTCCTTGTAATATTCCTAATTAACCATGGCTAATTAGAATATTCGATTTTGCTCAGTTTTGCCTTCTATAGTTATTTATAATTAAAAAGGTGAGGAAAGGGGGACATAACTCACTTTTAGAATAAAGTCACTCCCTAGTAGCACAACATTCTAACTTAAAGGGGAGCCAAGGGGGCCATAGGACCACGTAGAGAAAGGGGCCCACACAGACACTTGGAGGCACTGTACAGATGGAAAGGAGCACGTGGCAAGAGATGGCTACGTTGGAGGAGGTGGGTCTTAGGGTTTTGAGAGAGGCCAATGCTATAAAGGAGAGAGGAGCCTCCTCATTTTGGTATTCGATTATGTTGCATTGGAGCTAGTCACTTGGACTTAGAGCACGTTGGCTGTTTAGTCTGTCTGTAGCACTGTTTAGTGCATCGAGTGTCTCCGTTCGGAGATCTCACCCTTAGCCTCGGGGGACTTCGAGTGCCTGCTCGAGCAAGGTAGTTTCATCAGTCTTTTGTAGGAGGATCGATTTTGGAGTTGAGGAGGAACTCAGCATTGTGATGCTTGCGCAGTCTTGAGAGAGGAAGACGCAGTTCCTTCTGGTAGGAGTTCCGGATTGGGTTTATGTGGAGGATTTGAGCTAGGAGATTGAGCAAGGGATCAGCCCTTGCATATTGGAGGATTTTGGCAGAGTTTCAGGCAGAGTCTTGGAAGGTTTACTTCAGCAGCAGCGCAGAGCCTTAAGGGACAGCGTAGATCCTCAAGGGGGTGATTTTCGGGGGTCAGCTATTTCAGAAAAGCTTTCTGAGCTATTTAAGAAAATCTTTCTGGGGTTTTCTGGGTTTATTGAGCAGAGGCTGATTCTAGAGTTTCAACATTTTTTGAGGAGGGGAACAACCCCAAATCCTCATTTGATTCTAGCAGTAGCAGCAACACAACAGTTCTCCGGCAGCTTGGACGCAGTTCAAAGAGAGGCCATTCCCTTACCATTCTGAGTGTATTTCTTCACTTGCCTTGTGCAAGTCAAGGTTCTATCTTTCTGATCACCTCCTGTACTCTTTCCATTACTCAGTATAATAAAATGGCTTAGCATTTATCTCTGCATTTCTTGAGTATCTGCTTATATTCCCTGTATACATTATTGTATGTTGCACTACTGTTATTTTTGTCTCTTAAGAGTCCCTCTCTGGTTGGGGTTTGCTTGTGTTTGAGGGATATCCCTGAAAAGGGATATTACAATGGTATCAGAGCATAGATCTGGCCTAGCCTTTGGAGCTAGCTGTCTATGACACAGAAGGAGAAGCCCTACATCTGTTACAGAGGTAGGAAATACAGAGATATTGAGCGTAGGTTGGAGAACACCTATGGAGAGGGAGACTGTGTTCGGGTGGTGAACACAGAACAGGAGGAGCCAGTCGTGAACACAGAACAGGAGAAGCCTATGGTGGGTGCAAAGCAGGAGGATCCGATGGCAGGTGAGGATGGGAAGAGATTTGCGGACATGCTCCTCAAATTAGTGTAGGATCTGTCGAGGCAGATCGAGGTGATGGGGCAGAGATTCACGGTAGTGGAGGCTAAACAGCGTGAGAACCCATGAGTTTTCCAGGTTGGTGAGGGATTGGGTACATCCCACCATTTGCCAGAGTAGGGTGCCACTTAGCGTGATACTACTCTGCAAATGGCCTCACATGCCCCTACACGCTCTACCATGCCCACTTTCTTAGGAGCAGACACGGGCGCCGGAGCCCAGCAGGAGGTAGAGCCCGATCATATGGGTGATTATTTTGCAGAGTACCGGGCCTATGGGCAGGAGTACAAGGATGCTCTCTCATTCAGAGACTTTTTTCAGCTCCAGTGGGATAGTAGGCCCCGTGACCATCACAGAGGATACCGACATTATCATGATGGTGACACCCGTCACGCAACTAGTAGATTCCACTTGCCTATGTTTGACGGTTCATCAAACAGTTCGGCAAAGTCTTGGGTGGAGAAGCTGGACATCTATTTCCAGCTTAACCAGATGTCGGAGACAGAGGCCATCAAGGTGGAAACATTACATTTGGATGGTGAGGCCCAGGATTGGTGGTTCCATGGGATGGTTACACTCGGACACTCCACAGTGACGACTTATGTCGAAATCACCAAAAGATTGATAGAGAGGTTTGATCGAAGGGATCCAGAGCAGCATTTTGTTGAGCTGACGAGGCTCAAACAGACTGGGAGCCCAGAGACCTACATTGCAGATTTCTTGAGGATTTCAGTGATGGTGCCAGATATATCCGCGGCACGGAGGATCTACATGTATGTTGAGGGGTTAGCAGAGCCACTTCGGGGTTTAGTCCGATCAACTAGACTAGCCACACTCCAGGATGCTATTAGCAGGACCTGGGACTTACAAGATGTCTTACCCAGGACCTGGACACCTTACCCCCAGAGACAGACTTTCCAGCCTAAGGGGAAGGATGTGAGGATTCCGCCTCCAAAGGGGAATCCAGGACGAGCACAGATTGACGATGATGCCAAGAGGGTGCTGAAGAAGAAGCGGTTGTGCTTTACCTGTCAGGAGCCGTGGGCACCGGGACATAGATGTGCTGCTGGCAAAGCACATTTTATTGAAGTCTTCTCCGAGAGTAGCGGGGAAGAGGATGAGGAGGATGATGTGGAGGCAGGAGATAGTCATGTCGTGCAGGGTCCTTCGCCACCTCCATCGCTAGTAGCAGGTGGTGCAGCTTTTGCACCTACCGGAGGGGCCCTTGCAGCATTGTGAGGAGTTCCCAAGTATTTGACGCTACGCATACGGGGGACAGTACGTGGCTAGTGAGTATCAGTTTTGGTTGACAGTGGGGCAACCCACAATTTCATCGATGCACAGATGGTTGAACGAAGAGGTATACAAACAGAGAGCTTTGATGGATTTTCAGTTTTGGTCCCAGGATATTAGACCATGGTGTGTGCTCGTTATGTCCCAGAGTTATCAGTGACGATGGGCACCTACACACTGACAGACCACTTTTTTGTGGTCGATATTCCAGACACCAATATGATACTGGGTGTTCAGTGGCTTATCACTCTAGGGAAGGTCACGACAGATTGGAAGACCCTAGAGATGGAGTGGGATGATGAGAAGACAGGAAGGCATGAGAAGATAAGGGGACAGCACACATATCCGCCTCAGACTGTTTCGGCTCATCGGATGGAGGTAGTCTTCCGGAAGGGAGACGTAGAGTGGGCTGTGGAGCTGGGTGCATCAAAGGCAGGGACTACAGGGTAGATGGTGCACCCAGAGATACAGTCCATCCTTGACTAGTATGCCACAGTGTTTGGGGAGAGTCCGTCGGGACAGCCACCGGACCGGGGATTTGAGCACACCATTGAGCTTGAGCAGGGCATGCATGCAGTGATTACTACTCCCTATAGGCATCCCAAGGCCTATCGAGATGAGATTGAGAGGGTCGTTCAGGAATTGCTGGCTCTTGGGCACATTCGACCAAGCACGAGTCCTTTTGCTTCTTCCGTGGTGTTGGTGAAGAAGAAGGACGACACATTGAGGATGTGCATTGACTACAGGGCCCTAAACAAGAAGACCCTGAAGAACAGGTACCCCATACCCAGGATCGATGAGTTGATGGATGAGTTAAGAGGAGCACGGTTCTTCTCAAAGATTGATTTGAGATCTAGGTACCATCAGATTCACGTGAGGGAGCAGGACATTCCCAAGACCGCCGTCAAGTGTCACTATGAGCACTTTGAGTTTTTGGTGATGCCCTTCGAGCTAACCAATGCCCCAGCTACATTCCAGTCCTGCATGAATCACATCTTCCGCAGTCACTTAAGGAAGTTTGTGTTGGTGTTCTTTGATGATATCCTCATTTACAACAGGACTTGGGAGGAGCATCTCCAGCACATTGAGACAGTGTTGCGCATTTTGGAGGAGCAACAGTTCTATGCCAAGCTCTCCAAGTGTGAGTTTGGGTTGATGGAGATGTTGTACTTGGGACACATCATAGGGGTGGATGGAGTGAGAGTCCACGAGGAGAAAATCAGGGCCATCAGAGATTGGCCAGAGCCAAGGAACGCGACAGAACTTCGGGGATTCATTGGCATTTGTACTTACTACCGGAAGTTCGTCAAGAATTTCTCACAACTTGCTGCACAGCTTGGAGTGTGATGTGTCGGGAGAGGGGATCGACGCAGTTTTGATGCAGGGAGGTAGCCCTATAGCTTTTGAGAGTTGGAAACTCCTTCCGCACGAGAGGTTGTATTCCATATACGACAAGGAGATGATGGCCATTATGCATGCATTGGCCAAATTCCGGCAGTATTTAGTGGGTAACAGGTTCAGGGTGAGGACTGATCACAATAGCCTCAGGTTCTTCTTGGAGCAGAAGTAGCCACAGGAGAGGCAGCAGAAGTGGATCAGTAAGATCCAAGCATATGACTTTGACATTGAGTATGTCAAGGGTAAGAATAACATGGTAGCAGATGCCCTTTCACGTAGACCAGACACGTTGTCTCTTATGAGCTTGGACGCAGACTGGAGGGCTCGACTCCTAGTAGAGTACTCCAAGGACAAATTTGCATGTGAGGTTCTAGATGGGCAGGTGGTGGATGACAGGTACAGGGTGGTCGATGAGATCATCTACTACAGGGACCGGATCTTCTTGACTGAGGGATCTCAGCTCAAGAAGAAGATACTTCAGGCATCACATGATTCACCATTGGCCGGCCATCGAGGGTTTACCAAAACCTACAAGGCCATTAGAGAAAGGATCTCCTGGAAGGGCCTCAAGGAGGACATACTCCAGAATATCCGGGAGTGCGATATGTGCCAGAGGAACAAGGGGGAGATGAGCCATCCCACAAGGTTATTGCAACCTCTTCCAATTCCGAAGGGGAAATGGGAGAGTATTTCGATGGACTTCATCACAGGGTTGCCCATGGTACAGGGCAAGGATTGTATCTTTGTCGTCGTTGATCAACTGACAAAGTACGCACATTTTTTTGCCATATCCGCACACTACACAACAGCGCAGGTGGCCGAGCTATTCTTCAGAGAGGTCTTCAAGCTACATGGTCTTCCTAAGACCATCATCAGTGACAGGGACAGCCATTTCATGGGTGGGTTTTGGCAGGAGCTTTTCCGGTTGGTGGGGATGGAGTTGACACTGAGTACTAGTTATCACCCACGGACAGACGGGGAGACAGAGACAGTTAACAAGTGGATGGAGGGCTACTTGCGTAACTATGTCAACGGGCAACAACGAGCATGGCTGAAGTGGTTGCATCTGGGGGAGTACTGCTACAACACTACACATCACATGTCCATTGGTATGTCACCATTCTATGCTTTGTATGGATATCATCCTTTATCTTTTGTTGACCTGATGTTTGGTGCTAGCAAGGCTCCGAGAGCCAAGATTTGGATCCAAGAGAGTCAGGATATTCTCTGAGCTCTTAAGGATAATATGGCTACAGCGTAGAACTAGCAGAAGCTGTATGCTGACAAGGGTCGGGTGGAGAGACAGTTTGAGATAGGGGACTTGGTCTACCTACGATTACAGCCATACCGACAGTCGTCGCTAAAGCAGAAGGGAGCTGAGAAGCTCAAGCCCCGCTTTTATGGGCCATACAGGGTGAACGCAGGATTGGAAAGGTTGCATATGAGTTGGAGCTGCCCCAAGGCAGCAAGATTCATAATGTTTTTCATGTATCATGCCTGAAGAAGGCATTGGGGCAGCAGGTGACAGTGACAGATGAGCTACCACCCACGGATGATGAGGGGCATTTGGTATTGCAGCTAGAGGCTATTATTGATACCAGGGAGAGGCAGCTGCAGAGTAGGACGGTCTGGGAATTCTTGGTGAGATGGAAGAATTTACCGGATAAGGATGCCACTCGGGAGAGAGAAAATTTTGTAGCATCCATCACTTTAGATGCTTGAGGACACAACATTTTGTTGGGGGAGACTGTAATATTCCTAATTAGCCATGGCTAATTAGAATATTCGATTTTGCTCAATTTTGCCTTTTATAGTTATTTATAAATAAAAAGGTGAGGAAAGGGGGACATAACTCACTTTTAGAATAAAGTCACTCCCTAGTAGCACAACATTGTAACTTAAAGGGGAGCCAAGGGGGTCATAGGACCACGTAGAGAAAGGGGCCCATGTAGACACTTGGAGGGACTGTGCAGATGGAGAGGAGCACATGGCAAGAGATGGCTACGTTGGAGGAGGTGGGCCTTAGGGTTTTGAGAGAGGCCAATGCTATAAAGGAGAGAGGAGCCTCCTCATTTTGGTATTCGATTATGTTGCATTGGAGCTAGTCACTTGGACTTAGAGCACGCTGGCTGTTTAGCCTGCCTACAACACTGTTTAGTGCATCGAGTGCCTCTATTCGGAGATCTCGCCCTTAGCCCCGGGGGACTTCGAGTGCCATCTCGGGCAAGGTAGTTTCATCTGTCTTTTGTAGGAGGATCGATTTTGGAGTTGAGGAGGAACTCGGCATCGTGATGACTGCGCAGTCTTGAGAGAGGAAGACGCAGTTCCTTCTGGTAGGAGTTCCAGATTGGGTTTATGTGGAGGATTTGGGCTAGGAGATTGAGCAAGGGATCAGCCCTTGCATATTGGAGGATTTTGGCAGAGTTTCGGGCAGAGTCTTGGAGGGTTTACTTCAGCGGCAGCGCAGAGCCTTGAGGGACAACGTAGATTCTTAAGGGGATGATTTTCGAGGGTCAGCTATTTCAGAAAAGCTTTTTGGGATTTTCTGGGTTTATTAAGAAGAAGCTAATTCAAGAGTTGCAGCATTTTCCGAGGAGGGGAACAACCCCAAATCCTCATTTGATTCCAGCAATAGCAGCGGCACAGCAGTTCTTTGGCAGCTTGGACACAGTTCAGAGAGAGGCCATTCCCTTACCATTCTGAGTGTATTTCTTCACTTGCCTTGTGCAAGTCGAGGTGCTATCTTTCTGATCACCTCTTGTACTCTTTCCATTACTCAGTATAATAAAATGGCTTAGCATTTCTCTCTGCATTTCTTGAGTATCTACTTATATTCCCTGTATACATTATTGTATGTTGCACTACTGTTATTTTTGTCTCTTAAGAGTCCCTCTCTGGTTGGGGTTTGCTTGTGTTTGAGGGATATCCCTGAAAAGGGATATTACATTCCCGTTCCCTCAATCCATTCACTGCCATCTTTGCTCTTCTTCTAGACTCCCTCTGAGTCTCAACTTCCCTCCTGAAAATCTGCCAACTGTCGATCACTCCTCTCCAATCCCACTTTGTTGCTGCAACTTGGATCTAGATTTCTTGACTAGAAATCTGTCGAGGTAGTGCTTCCCTCTACTTTGGTTCCGTCTCCATAGGCACTGTTCTGCTTAGACAGAAGCAACGTCCCACCAGCTCCTCAATCACAATCTACATAGCTCCCTTAGATCCAACAACTGAAGAATCTGTAATATCCTGTTTCAGAGATATTCCCCAAAACCCCAGTAAACTCCAACTAAATACGCACAAATGATATAATAACCGGGAAGCTCAAAGTGGTAAAAATAATAGCGGTGCAACATCTAATAATGGAAACACGAAATATAAGTAGAGACTCAAGAAATGCAGAGAGAAATGCTAAGCCATTTTATTATACTGAGTAATGGAATGAGTACAGGAGGTGATCAGAAAAGATGGCACCTCGACTTGCACCAGGCAAGTGAAGAAATACACTCAGAATAGCAAAGGAATGGCCTCTCTCTGAACTGCATGGAGGTTGCTGGGAAACTGTCGTGCTGCTACTAGGAAACTGCTGTGCATTTGGGGTTTTTCCCTCCTCAGAAAATGTTGAAACTCTGGAATCAACCTCTACCCAGAAAACCCAGAAAAACCCAGAAAGCGTTTCTGAAGTGGCCAACCCCCGAAAATCACCCCCTTGGGGAATCACACAATCCCTCAAGGTTCTGCGCTGCCATTGAGTAGAATCCTTCAAAATACTGCCTGAAACTCTGCCAAACTCCTCCAATATGCAGGAGCTGATCTCTTGCTCAATCTCCCAGCTCAACTCCTCCACAAACCCCCAATCCGGAACTACTAGAAAAATTGCGTCCCTCCCTCTCAAGACTGCACAATCCTCCAATGCTTAGCTCCACCTCAATTCCAAAGACCAAAACTACTGCAAAAAGACTGTTGAAATTGCCTTTCCCGAGTAGGCACTCGAAGTCCCCCGGGGCTACGAGTGAGATCTCCGAACGGAGACACTCAGTGCACTAAATAGTGCTACAAATAGGCTAAACAACCAACGTGCTCCAAGTCGAAGTGAATAGCTTAAATGCTCATAACTGAATGCCAAAATGAGGAGGCTCCTCTCTCCTTTTTAACATTGGCCTCTCTCAATCCCAAGGCTTACCTCTTCCAACGTAATCTCCTCTTGCCACGTGTTCCTTTTCCCATCTGCGCAGTCCCTCCAAGTGTCTGCGTGGGCCCCATCTCTGCATGGTCCTTTGGCCCCCTTGGCTCCCCTTTAAGTCACAACGTTGTGCTACTAGGAAGTGACTTTTATTCTAAAAGCGAGTTATGTCCCCTTTACCTCACCTTTTTATTTACAAATAACTATAGAAGGCAAAATTGAGCAAAATCGAATATTCCAATTAGCCATGGCTAATTAGGAATATTACAGTCTCCCTCGGCAAAATGTTGCTTGTCCTCAAGCAACTGAAGTGATGGATGCTGCAAAAATTTCTCATTCTCCCACATGGCATCCTCATCCGGCAAATTCTTCCACCTCACCAAGAATTCCCAGATTGTCCTGTTTCGTAGCTGCCTCTCCCTGTTATCAATAATAGCCTCTAGCTGCAACACCAAATGCCCCTCATCATCCGTGGGTGGTAGCTCATCTGTCACTATCACATGCTGCCCTAATGCCTTCTTCAGGCATGATACATGAAAGACGTTATGAATCTTGCTGCCTTGGGGCAGTTCCAACTCATATGCAACCTGTCCAATCCTGTGTATCACCCTATATGGCCCATAAAAGTGGGGCTTGAGCTTCTCAGGCCCCTTTTGCTTCAGTGAAGATTGTCGGTATGGCTGTAATCGTAGTTAAACCAAGTCCCCTACCTCAAACTGTTTCTCCACTCGACCCCTGTCAGCATACAACTTTTGCTGGTTCTGCGCTATAGCCATATTATCCTTGAGAGCTCGGAGAATATCCTGACTCTGTTGGATCCAAATCTTGGCTCTCGGAGCCTTGCTAGCACCAAACATCATGTCAGCAAAAGATAAGGGATGATATCCATACAAAGCATAAAATGGTGACATACCAATGGACATGTGATGTGTAGTGTTGTAGCAGTACTCCCCCAAATGCAGCCACTTCAGCCATGCTCACTACTACCCACTGATATAGTTACGCAAGTAGCCCTCCAGCCACTTGTTAACTATCTCTGTCTGCCTACCTGTCTATGGGTGATAACTGGTACTCAGTGTCAACTCCGTCCCCACCAACCGAAAGAGCGCTTGCCAAAATCTGCCCATGAAACAGTTGTCCCTGTCACTGGTGATGGTCTTGGGAAGACCATGTAACTTGAAAATCTCTTTGAAGAACAGCTCGGCCACCTACGTTGTTGTGTAGTGTGCAGATATGGCGAAAAAGTGTGAGTACTTTGTCAGCCGATCAACGACGAGAAAGATACAGTCCTTGCCATGTACCATGGGCAACCCTGTGATGAAGTCCATCAAAATACACTCCATTTTCCCTCCGGAATAGGAAGAGGCTGCAATAGTCTTGCTGGATGGTTCATCTCCCCCTTGTTACACTGGAAAACATCGCACTCCCGGACATGCTGGAGTATGTCCTCCTTGAGGCCCTTCCATGAGAATCTGTCTCTAATGGCCCTATAGGTTTTGGTAAACCCCTAATGACCTGCCAAAGGTGAATCATGTGACGCCTGAAGTATCTTCTTCTTGAGCTGAGATCCCTCAGTCAAGAAGATCTGGTCCCTATAATAGATGATCTCATCGACCACTCTGTACCGGTCATCCACCACCTGCCCATCTAGAACCTCACATGCAAATCTATCCTTGGAGTACTCTACTAGGAGTCGAGCCTCCAGTCTGCGTCCAAGCTCATAAGAGACAACGTGGCTGGTCTATGTGAAAGGGCATCTGCTACCACATTGTTCTTACCCTTGAAATACTCAATGTCAAAGTCATATGCTTGGATCTTACTGATCCACTTTTGCTACCTCTCCTGTAGCTGCTTCTGCTCCAAGAAAAGCCTGAGGCTGTTGTGATCAGTCCTCACCCTGAACCTGTTACCCACTAAATACTACCGGAATTTGGCCAATGCATGCATAATGGCCATCATCTCCTTGTCGTATATGGAATACAACCTCTTGTGCGGAAGGAGCGTCCGTCTCTCAAAAGCTATAGGGTGACCTCCTTGAATCAAAACTGCATCGATCCCCTCTCCCGACGCATCACACTCCAAAACAAATGGCTTCGTAAAATCTGGCAATGCAAGCACTTGGCAGCTACTCATAACCTCCTTGAGCCTGTCAAAGGTTCGTTGCGCTGTGTTCGACCAATTGAATGCCCCCTTCCTCATCAGATCTGTCAGGGGTGCAACAAGCTATGAGAAACTTTTGACGAACTTCCGATAGTAAGTACAAATGCCAATGAATCCCCGAAGTTCTATAAGATTTCTCGACTCCGGCCAATCTCTGTGGCCCTGATCTTCTCCTCGTGGACTCTCACTCCGTCCACCCCTATGATGTGTCCCAAGTACATCTCCGTCAACCCAAACTCACACTTGGAGAGCTTGGCATAGAACTGTTGCTCCTGCAAGATGCACACCACTGTCTCAATGTGCTGGAGATGCTCCTCCCAAGTCCTACTGTAGATGAGGATATCATCAAAGAATACCAACACAAACTTCCTCAAGTGACTGCGAAAGATGTGATTCACGCAGGACTGGAATGTAGCTGGGGCATTGGTTAGCCCGAAGGGCATCACCAAAAACTCAAAGTGCCCATAGTGACACCTGAAGGCGGTCTTGGGAATGTCCAGCACCCTCAAGTGAATCTGATGGTACCCAGATCTCAAATCAATCTTTGAGAAGAATCGTGCTCCCCTCAACTCATTCATCAACTCGTCGATCCTGTGTATGGGGTACCTGTTCTTCAGTGTCTTCTTGTTCAGGGCCTTGTAGTCAATGCACATCCTCAATGTGTCGTCCTTCTTCTTCACCAACACCACAGAAGAAGCAAAAGGACTCGTGCTCGATTGAATGTTCCCAAGAGCCAGCAACTCCTGAATGGCCCGCTCAATCTCATCCCAATAGGCTTTGGGGTGCCTATAGGGGGTAGTGATCACTGCCTGTATACCCTGTTCATGCTCAATGGGGTGCTCAAACCCCCGGTCTGGTGGCTGTCCCAGCGGAATCTCCTCAAACACTATGGCATACCAGTCAAGGATGGACTGTATCTCTGGATGTACTGTCTGCCCTGTAGTCCCTGCCCCTGATGCACGCAGCTTCACTGCCCACTCTATGTCTCCCTTCCGCAAGACTGCCTCCATCCAATGAGCCGAAACAGTCTGAGGCGGATATGTGTGCTGTCGCCATATCTTCTCATGCCTCCCTATACTCTCATCATCCCACTCCATATCTAGGGTCTTCCAATTTGTCGTGACCTTCCCTAGAGTGATAAGCCACTGAACACCCAATATCACATTGGTGTTCAGAATATCAACCACAAAAAAGTGGTCAGTCAATGTGTAGGTGCCCATCGTCGCTGATAGCTCTGGAACAAAACGAGCACACATCATGGTCTGATCTCCTGGGACCAAAACTGAAAACACATTGAAGCTCTCTGTCTGTATGCCTCTCTGCTCAACCATATGTGCATCGATGAAGTTGTGGGTGGCCCCACTGTCAACCAAAACTGGTACTCATTGGCCACGTACTGTCCCCCATACGCGCAGTGTCAAATACTTGGGAACTCCTCACATTGCTGCAAGGGCTCCTCCAGTAGGTGCAAAAGCTGCACCACCTATTGGTGGTGGTGGTGGTGGCAAGGGACCCTGCACAGCGTGACTATCTCCTGCCTCCACGTCATCCTCCTCATCCTCCTCCCCGCTGCTCTCGAAGAAGACCTCAATAAAATGTGCTTTGCCAGCAGCACATCTATGTCCTAGTGCCCACGGCTCCTGGCAGGTAAAGCACAATCTCTTCTTTTTCAACTCCCTCCTGGCATCGTCATCAATTTGTACTCGCCCTAGATTCCCTTTGGAGGCGGAATCCTCACGTCATTCCCCTTAGGCTGGAAAGCCTGTCTCTGGGGGTAAGGTGTCCGGGCCCTGGGTAAGGCATCTTGTAAGTCCCGGGTCCTGCTGATAGCATCCTAGAGTGTGGATGGTTTAGTGGATTTGACTAGACCCCGAAGTGGCTCTGCTAACCCCTCAACATACATGTAGATCCTCCATGCCGTGGATAGATCTGGCACCGTCACTGAAACCCTCAAAAAGTCCGCAATGTAGGTCTCTGGGTTCTCTGTCTGTTTGAGCCTCGTCAGCTCAATAAAGTGTTGTTTCGGATCCCTCCGGTCAAACCTCTCCATCAGTCTCCTAGTGAACTCGGCATACGTCGTCACTGTGGAATGCCCCAGTATAACAATCCCATGGAACCACCAATCCTGGGCCTCACCATCCAAATGTAATGTCACCACCTTGATGGCCTCTGCCTCCGACAGCTGGTTAAGCTGGAAATAGATGTCCAACTTCTCCACCCAAGACTTTGCCGAACTTTTTGATGAGCCATCAAATGTAGGCAAGTGGAATCTACTAGCTGCACAGTGGGTGTCACCATCATGATAATGCTGATATCATCTGTGATGGTCACGGGGTCTACTATCCCGTTGGAGCTGAACAAAGTCTTTGAATGAGAGGGCTTCCCTGAACTCCTGCCCATAGGCCTAGTACTTTGCAAAATAATCACCCATATGACTGGGCTCTGCCTCTTGCTGGGCTATGGCCCCTGTGTCTACTCCTAAGAAAGTGGGCATGGTAGAGCGTGTAGGGGCATGCGAGGCCACTTGCTGCGTAGTATCACGCTGCTCTGACAAAGGTGGGATGCACCCGATCCCTCACCAACCTAGAAAACCCGTGGGCTCTCACATTGTCTAGCCTCTACGGCCATGAATCTCTGCCCCATCACCTCGATCTGCCTCGACGAATCCTACATTGATTTGAGGAGCATGTCTGCAAATCTCTTCCCATCCTCATCTGCCATCGGATCCTTCTGCTCTGCGTCCACCCTAGGCTTCTTCTGTTCTGCGTCCACCACAGCCTCCTCCTGTTCTACGTGCACCACTGGAACAGAGTCTCCCTCTCCGTAGGTGTTCTCCAACCTACGCCCAGTGTCTTTGTATCTCCTACCTCTATAACAGATGTAGGGTTTTTCCCCCAGTGTCATAGATTGCTATCTCCACAGGCTGAGCCAGATCTATGCTCTGATACCACTGTAATATCCCGTTTCAAAGATATTCCCCAAAACCCCAGTAAACTCCAACTAAATACGCATAAATGATATAATAACCGAGAAGCTCAAAATGGTAAAAATAACAGTGGTGCAACATATAATAATGGAAACACGAAATATAAGTAGAGACTCGAGAAATGCAGAGAGAAATGCTAAGCCATTTTATTATACTGAGTAATGGAATGAGTACAGGAGGTGATCAAAAAAGATGGCATCTTGACTTGCACCAGGCAAGTGAAGAAATACACTCAGAATAGCAAAGGAATGGCCTTTCTCTGAATTGCATGGATGCTGCTGAGAAACTGTCGTGCTGTTGCTGCTGCTGGGAATCAAATGAGGATTTGGGGTTGTTCCCTCAGAAAATGCTGAAACTTTGGAATCAACCTCTACTCAGAAAACCCAGAAAGCGTTTCTGAAATGGCCGACCCCCGAAAATCGCCCCCTTGGGGAATCACGCAATCTGTCAAGGCTCTGTTACCACTAAGTAGAATCCTCCAAAATACTGCCTAAAACTCTGTCAAACTCCTCCAATATGCAGGAGCTGATCTCTTGCTCAATCTCCCAGCTCAACTCCTCCACAAACCCCCAATCCGAAGCTACTCCCAAAAAAACTGCATCCCTCCTTCTCAAGACTGCGCAGTCCTCCAATGCTCAGCTCCACCTCAATGCCAAATACCAAAACTACTGCAAAAAGATTGTTGAAACTACCTTGCCCGAGTAGGCACTCGAAGTCCCCTGGGGCTAAGGGTGAGATCTCTTAACGGAGACGCTCAGTGCACTAAACAGAGCTGCAGACAGGCTAAACAGCCAGCGTGCTCCAAGTCGAAGTGACTAGCTCAAATGCTCATAACTGAATGCCAAAATGAGGAGGCTCCTCTCTCCTTTATAGCATTGGCCTCTCTCAATCCCAAGGCTCGCCTCCTCCAACATAATCTCCTCTTGCCACGTGTTCCTTTTTCCATTTGCGCAGTCCCTCCAAGTGTCTGCGTGGGCCCCATCTCTGCGTGGTCCTTTGGCCCCCTTGGCTCCCCTTTAAGTCACAACGTTGTGCTACTAGGAAGTGACTTTTATTCTAAAAGTGGGTTATGTCCCCTTTCCCTCACCTTTTTATTTACAAATAACTATAGAAGGCAAAATTGAGCAAAATCGAATATTCCAATTAGCCATGGCTAATTAGGGATATTACAGAATCTGAGCCCTTCTGGCTCTGTGCAATCACAGTGAGAGCTAGATCAGCTCCTTCTGGCCTCAGTGTCAATCCTTCCTGGCTGAGAAAGATGATTGGGCACTGCGTAGGCTTGATCTACCCTCCTTCTGCCTTTGCGCTGGCCTGGACTGCTGACGCATCTACTGTGTGGGCTCCTCCTAGCTACTGCATCTTCCCCTCCTAGCTCAGAATGCTGACCCAAGATCTGCGTGAGCCTCTACCTCACATTCTTAGCACTGCGTCACTCCTCCTCTTGCCTCTTCAACTCTGGAACAACCCTGTCTTTCGAGACAACTGCTTTTTTGCTGCAAATCCTCAGATTTCTACTGTTGGTGTCTTCAGTCTTCTTGGATCTACAATTTCTCTGATACCATTTGAAATTTTTTGAATCTAACACATTAGAAACCCCTACTACATTTTCTGGTTTACTATCTCCTACTTGTTTTTTGCATTAACAAGTTATTTAAATGCATAAATACCGAAATAAACACAAATGCAACCTTCGCAAATATATAGATCAACAACTGAAATAAACTAAGACAACACAAGGGACACCGCTACTTTTGGACAATTGTCCCTGGAAAAACCCAATTCGAGAAAACTGGTGCAGCATATAGAGGGTTTTATTATTAAACAGATTATGAATACAACTAGGGTGCCAGAAAGGGCTCACCCTTCAGAGAATTTCCTTGGCAACAATACCTCTATCTGGAGACAAATATTCCGGCTGATCAGCAATCAAATGAGCAATCCCATAATGACTCTGACTGTTTCTTGTGTTGGACAGCGAAAGCTGCTCCACGCACTCCTCTGGAACTGCGTCACCCTCTTTGGAACTGCGTCACCCTCTCTGGCTCTGTGTCAGCAAATCAACTCTCATTTTGTCCCACTAAATCACCTTAGCACAACTTCTGAAGCTCACTGCGTCCTCTGCTATTGATTTGGGGTAGCATCGGATGTGCTCTAGCCATGAAAATTGGTGGAGAGGCTAAAGCACATGAGATCTCCAAGGACCATAAATTGTCTGGGGAAATTCCGATCGGTTAGAGAGATATTAAAATAATTAATATTTTTAATGGGTTCCTAAGTCTAAACTTAGGAAAATAAAAATATTAATGGGTATTAATATAAAACTGGGTGAGAAGGTTTTAAATGATAGGGATCAATTCAAATCTAATCTTAGCCGTTGATTAGAGATTTAATCTCTGCCGTTGAAGACTCAACATAAAAAGTATAAGAGGAAGCTTGAGGGTCAGTTGGAGATACACCAAGGTTCATTAGTTAGTTCGATTTTTTGGAGCGAGGTTTACTGAGAGAAATCTAACCAGTGATCAAAGTTGCAATGAGGAACAGTGAGTGCATAGCAGAGAGGTAGAGGTAGTGCCGAAGGACCAGTGCAGAGGCAGAGAAGGCTATGCAGAGTCAAAGAAGCCACGCAGAGAGCCAGAGGGATTGCGTAGAGGCTACCACGGCCTGTGTGAGTGACGCAGAGGGCCAGGGAGCCTGCGCAGAGCATCAGAAGGCTAACACAGAGGCTGGGAGGGCTGACGGAGAGCCTCAAAGAGGTGTTGGAGAGATTTTCGTGGAGCAGACTTATTGAATATCTGCTTCCAAAGAGAGGTATTACTGCCAGATTGATTTCTCTGTCGGGTGAGCTAGTTTGGCACCCAGTTGTACTCAAGAAAAGCTGCTTAATAATAAAACCCTTAGAACTACTACACCAACTTTCGTGCATTGGGTTTTGTCGGGGACGATTGTCCTAAAATAACGGTGTCCCTTGTGTGTTTGTCTATTTCTTTCAGTTGATGATCTGTAAATGGTTGAGACTGCATTTGTATTTATTTTTAGTATTTATATGGTTAAATAACTTGTTAAAGAATAAAACAAGTAGGTGAAATAAACCAGATAGTGCAGGAAAATTTCTAATGGGTTAACTTAGAAATTTCAACATGCATCAGACTCTACGGCCTCTGCGTCAACTTCTATGGCCCTTTGCGTCCTTTACGCTGACCTCCTTAGCCTCTGCGTCAACCCTTGCTGCCTCTGCGTCGACCCTCCTAGGATCTGCACTGCCTCTTCTGGCACTCTGCTACCTCTTTGATATGTATCCTTTAGCCTTGGATCGAAATCCCTTGCTGAACTGCCCCTCGCTGCAGCTGATCTGTCACTCGATTTCCTTAGCAAACCCTGCCCCAGAAAATCAAATTCTTGATCTATCTTGGTGTGTCTCCAACTGACCCTCAAGCCTCCTCTTATATTTTTCCTGTTGACAATTCAACGGTTGAGATTTAGTCCCTAATCAACGGCTAAGATTAGATCTAGCTAGATCCTCATCACTTAGAAAATTTTCGCCCATTTTATATTAATACACATTTTTATTTTTATTTTCCTAAGTTTAGACTTAGGAACCCATTAAAAATATTAATTATTTTAATATCTCTTCATCTGGGTGGAATTTCTCCAAACGATTTCTGGGTCTTGGAGATTTCATGTGCCTTAGTCTCTCCACCAAATTTCATGGCTAGAGCACATTCGATGCTACCAAAAATCAACAGAAATTATATCCATCCCAATGATCTGTAACTCCTCTTTTCAAGAATCTTCCATTAACGTCTTGGGCAACAATGCCACCACTTGTGCACCGAGATCTGCACATACATGGCAAAAAAATTTAGTCTACTATAATTTTCAAGCATACATTTAGGACTATGGCGAAAACCAAAGGAAAATCCTGCTACAATACTAGGGCTTCTTGTTCGACGACGTTTGCGCTTGTTGTTGGTTGTGGTGGATGAGACGGGAAATAGGGAGGATGTTAAAGCTGAGGAGGAATTAAATCGTGGGACTACTTGAATATGCAAAGAGTTGTTGCGAAAAGGTAGTGTACGGAGCTTTCACTATGCGGAAAGCTCCATACAAGCGAAGGTCCGCACTTGTGTGGAACTTTCACTATGTGGGAAGCTCCACACATCCCTTGCTACCGGTTTTGATAAGTTTAGGTGAATTTTCCCTAGGCAAATAATTAAGTTTAAAGGATTTTGTATTTCACACGTAATCTGTTAACGTTGAATAAATGATGCAAGTTCTTACTAGACCTCTCAACCCACTTTAAATGATTGTATGTAAAACATTTCACCAAAATTAACAATATGCCAAAAGAGCTTGTGCAAATAACATAATAAAGAATGTCATTTTAGTTTAAATGCATGCATGTTCTTTGTCATGTCCCTTCCCAAATGGATTTGTAACAAGTTATGGTCTCTCTCCAATTTTGTATAAAATTTTGATAAGTAAGGACCCAAGCAATTTTGACTTAGGGACTTAGGAGAAATGAAGGATGGATTAATTTGCTAGTGGAAGGTGGGGGCCACCCACGTGGGAAAATGCATTGGGCAATTCAAATTGACTTGGAGGGGAAATCGTATGGCTTGTGGAGGGGCCCACATGAGGAAAAGGAAGGCCCACGAAGTTATAAGGAGGAAGAGATCCTCAATTGAGCATTCATCCATACTTTCACATCGAATTCACTTGTTGTTTGCTCGAGCTACATAGCTGAGTCAACTGGTTGTTTAGCCATGAGTCTCTTAGGCAGGAGATTCAACCTTACCTTCGAGGGATTACGAGTGCCACCCTAAGAAGGCATTTTCAAAGGACTTTGAGGAGCACCGAGGAGGATTCATAGCAACCCACTTAGCCCACAAACCAGCAGTGCGTATTTCTGGGCCACGTAGAGAGGGGAACACGCAGTTGTGATCAAGGGTTCATCTGGGTAGCACTTGCTGGAGAAACTTGGAGAGTTGGAGTATATCAGGAGTCTAGCCTTTGGGAGGAGTTTTGGAGTAGGTGGGTGTAGCATTTGGGTAGTTCGAAACTCAACCTTGGAGAACTGCGTAGAGGGCCAAACTGGGCATCACGTGGACATTGAGGGAGAGAGCCACAACACCGTAATCAGATCAGAGAAGGGTGTAAATTCACAAGGGATAGCATCTCAGTGGTTTGAGGTAGTTTTAGAGAGCTTTCCCAACACCTTTCAGATAGATTGAGTTTGCCAGCGTGAGGAGGAGGACGGGCTCCTTGGGGGTTGAATTTCAGGGGTTTGAACTAGGCCAAACCCTTCTTGGGTTTTGGTGGGTTTTGTCTGA
The DNA here is from genome assembly GCA_000404065.3 of Pinus taeda. NCBI lineage: Eukaryota > Viridiplantae > Streptophyta > Pinopsida > Pinales > Pinaceae > Pinus > Pinus taeda. The sequence goes on along the minus strand of APFE030628721.1, from coordinate 13,033 downwards.
GGATCTGAGAGCTGAAGTTTCAAAATTTTCTGAGCAAGGGAAGCAGTGATTCCAACACTTCCTTTCCAGCAGACAGCGTGGTTTTCGAGGCAACGTGGATAAGTTTTGGAGCAGCAATTGGGCAGCCCTCAGATCATCAGTTGCTCACTTGGGTTTTGTCATTCTTGCCCTTTGAGACAAGTCCAGGTGCACCATTCCATTCACTGTTGTATTTACCCAAGATGATTTAATAAAATGGCTCAGAAGTTCTCTATTTCTAGCGTTTTCATGGGTGTTTGGTGATTGCATCTCACTTCTGATTGTTGGTTTGTCTGCTTGCTTTGTTTATCACTGAATTTCCTAGTTAGGAACATTACATACTTTCCTTAAATGTGCCTCGTTTCAAATTAAGTTTGAGATAATTTATCCAATGAAACCTACTTTGCTTGTGTGGAAAAGCAGTGTGCAAAGCTTTCACTATGGAAACAGAGGAAGCCTGTGCAGAGGAGACTTGTGCAAAGGAAGTGTGTGTAGAGGTGGCTATGCAGAGAAAGTGTGTGTGGAGGTGGCTATGCGGAGGAAGTGTGTGCAGAGACGGAAGCATTTAATTAGTGGTAGAGGCAAGGACTATGCTGCGTTGCAGCTATTACCCTTGTTTTTAATGCAAGCGCCTCATGCAAATCATTGTGATATTTCCTTAGCCTTATCTACCTTATTCTATCAAGTTCAATTGTTCTTTTCATGCTATTTTCAATTTTCCAGCTAGGAATATATATCCTAAGAAGCATATCTTAGGTAGAAAAGTACAAAAAGAATAATGTATTACCTCTCTACATAGGCCTTATTATTATTAATGCAAACTGCTCAGAAAATCATTGTGGTGTCGCTTCGGCCTTACCCATACTATTGAGTTTAATTTGTTTGATTCTATCCTAGATTTTCCAGGTAGGAATATATACTCTAAGAAGCATATCTTTGGCAGAAGAGCATGAAAAGAAGAGGAGCATGATAAATCAACTGGATTCTACAAGCTTCTCAAAGTTGGATAAGATCATCTAAGCAGTATTCTTTTTTCTTTGGTTCTCAACTTGATATGCTAAGAAGCATATCTTAGGCAGAAGAGCATGAAAAGAAGGGGAGCATGATAAATCAATTGGATTATGCAAGCTTCTCAAAGTTGAATGAGATCATCTAAGCAGTATTCCTTTTCTTTCTTTCTCAACTTGATATCACATAATGTGGTTTTTCCTTAAGTGGCTCCTACTTACTACGTGTTTATAGGCTACGAGAGACCTCATAAGTGCTTAGCAGTGCTCGATTTATGTATGCATAATGTTGGAAAAGAGCAAATGAAAGATTTAATATGACATGTCTAATATTTTAATATGACATAAGTATTAATAACATATTATTGAGTGCTATTAGTGGAACAATTTCCTCTATTCATATAAGTCGCATTCTGCACTCACAAATAAAAAGAGATCTTCTGAATGGATCTGCTCTCATGATGTGTTTCTTTATTATAGAAATTCATCTACTTAGGAGAACCATTTTGTTTGTATATTTTGTCCATTTTTTCCCTCCATTAGGGAATAGCTTTATACATTTTTTCCATTAATAATTATTACATAATTCATATTCGTGAACATGACACCTCAAAACTATACAAATATACTTAATTCCATGGCGATCATAAATATTCTCTATCTTACAAAGATATTCCTAATGACATGGGACACCAAAATTTTAACCTAGCCACCATATTTAGGACAAATGAACTAATATATGTTAGAAGGAACACTTCAGATGATTCAGATATTTCATAAATTGAGTATCTGATGTGGCATTGCACAGGTTCCACCAAAGCAAGGAGAACTACCAAAATCTTATGACAAAGTTGATGTATGATAAGCAGCTTGACAGTGGCAACGGAACTCTTCTCCATCTCTGTCATGATGTTATTGACCAAGAAGTGGGTAAAATTAAAACATGTTACTATGATTTTAAGATATTAAGATAATGCACAATATTGACATATATGAAAGACAATTTTAGTTTTAAGGAGAGTGACTTTCTATAGTAATTTGGAAAGGTTGTAGTACTAAACTTCTTCAGAACTGGTTGTTCGTATTTTTGGCCACTTACTGTGGCATGCACAGGTGAAAGAAGTGATCATATCTTTGCTCATTTTGATGAGACATGGAAAGACTTCAATAGAGGTAGGAGTTCACTTCAAGTTTATAAGGCTTTTTTTGATACCATATTTAGATAATTGCTGCTTATACTTGTCACCATTATTGTATTTGGAAAAAGAAGTATTTCCAGCTAGGTTACATTGTTGTTTTTCCTGTCAATAGGACCTTAATTGCTTGTGTGAGGAGCTCCTCGAGTCAGAGTTTGGTGAGAAATGTCATTTTGATGTGGTTGATACAATAAAGAAACTAGAGAAATTGGGAATTGTTTTACAGGTAAGAGCCTTAGTTTCTTTAAAAGCAAATTCTAGCTGTTGTACTTTAAGTATTGCTAATACTATTTGGTCTGTAGATAATTTGCTTAATGGCATAGCTTGAAATTTAATGTTTTCAAAATTGATTTTGTGTTGATTATGAAGTGTTGAGTTCAATGCTAAGAGTTTGATGAATTTTATTTTAGTTTATTTCACAATGGGTATACTTATCTTGTATCAAGGATGGGAATTGTTATTACAAAATCTAGCACCTCAGTGCAAAGCCTCACTAAGCAATCTAGATGAGAGCAAAGATGGGCGAGTTACCACTGTCACCTCAACAGCTACTCCCTTGCTTTCTGTGGTTCGATACAATCCCCTCATGGGAGGCTTCCCTAGTGGATTTAAGGGATTAAGTAATCTTAAGCTAAATACCACCTAAGGGTTCTACTACAATATTCACCCAAGGACAAGTATTCAGTGGTTAGGGTTTCGAGTGATTTAAGGTAAAATTTCAGAGGGAGTTCAAAGGTCCCTATGGCTAAATCTATAGGGTTTAGTTTGACCAATAGAGGCTCAAATAGGTTCACAAACACATGCAAATAAAAAGTACACTTTTTTGTTATAAACTAGGGGTTGAATCAACAATTTACAGCATGCAGCTATTTTATAACAACAATAAGAAAATAATCCCAAAATCAATAATAAGAAAGTGTAAAATTAGGGTTGATCAATGAGCAAACAAGGAAATAAATTACAACAATTTTTAACAGAGAAGGAAAAATGGACCTCCCCCACTCCCCGCCACCCACTACTTTGAGCCTTGTAATTATGTTCCAAGCAGGAGCATGCTCCCTACCAATTTGGGAGTGTAACATTCCCAAGGACACTCTCAAGGCCAAGGAACACATTCCCATGGTGCTCCCTAATGGTAATGTTAAATTCTTAAAGTAAAAGGATGAAAAGGAATGATAAAGTTTTGAGTGGTTCCAACCTCATCAGACTTCATATCTAGAAAATAGAATTTCATATCCCATTCAAAATTTAGTAGAATTAACATTTTTTAGGATTTCAAGATCAATGAGATTGCGACATTTCATTCGACTCTGTCATGTATGAGGGTATTGTGAAAATTTGGAAACCCAAATCCTATGGCAGCAATTGGAAATTATTCACCTAATTGTTATGTTTAATTAACAATTTATTTACTGTTTTCTATAGCAAAAATTGAATAACTCACACTGCAACCTACACAAATAAAATTGCGGAAGAATAAACGTTGGAAGAAATGCTAACACACACACACATAAAATGACAGTTATTTTTGGACCAATGTCCCCAGATTGAGGGTTTTATTTATTATGCAGTAGTGAAATTTGATTACATCTATGGCTGCCCAACTGGCTATCCAAACAACAAGAAAATATGAGCAAAATACTGAAGGGAATTACCCTTCTCCCACAAGAAATATCTGGCTGGACTTTCTCTATCAAAAACTCGACCACCTGGAGCACTGCATCAGCCTCTATGCTGCTCTGTGTAGCTGGCTGGATGGATTACTTTAGGATGGGCTCAGATGAAGTTGTTTTGCCTCTGGATGCTAAGAAAAACATCTCTCCAAGTCTCTGGGACTCCTTCCCGACCTGTGGAATTGAGAACGATTTTTCTTCTCTCCAAATCGAACTGCCTTGCTGAAGAAACTGCACTGCCCCTCAGCGCTGCCTCTTTGGGATAATTCGGCTCACTTGCTACTGCCTCTCCGGATCTGGAAAAGCTTTCCTCCGGATCACTATCTCTGTCCCTCACTCACTGCTTCGATCTCATTGGCTCTCTCTCCGATAGCTGACTGTTGCTACTCTGGAAATCGATCTGCTCATGAAATTGAACTGCTCAAGTGTCTTCTCCAAGTGCCCATCAACTTCTTCTTATAATCCTCTATTGGGACTCCAATGGCCAAGATTAAATCTTAATCAATGGCTAGGATTAAATAGAAGTCGATCCGTGTGAGTTTCTAGATCATTCACACCTTGAATTAGTTAATTTTGATTAATTAGTTATATTCCCTAAGTTTAGACTTAAGAAATATTTAAAAACTTACTAATAATCTAATTAAGTCATTTCTAGACGGAATTTCTAGAAACGATTTCTGGGTTTTCGAGATCTCCTTTATCCTAGCCTCTCCACAAAATTTCAAGGCTAGAACACATTTGATTCTACAAAAGGTAACACTCCCTCTTAGAGAGGATTGTGTTCTAGTCCTCTACTGCACATCTTGTGACATCACCCTGTCTCTGCATCATCTCCTATCACACTACTAATGTTTGGCTGCTGCTGCCCACCAACCACTGCGCAACTCTGATATGTGTTGCATCTATGCTGCTATTGACCCTGCTGAACTGCTACCAACACTGCATCTGCATTGCAACTCCCTCTTATCTGTTGTTGTTGCAACTCCAACAACTGCAACTAAGAAGCACCCTAAATACTAAATCAACTGTGATCAATATGATGCATATGTCTATCGAGTCTTGACTGCTACTAGCTACTGCTTTGTCTACTGAAGACACTGCGTTGTTGCTGACTCTGCATTGTGCCAACTGTACTATTGCCAACTCTGCATTGTGCTCCCCAACATCCGACTGCTACTAGTTTGCAACTGTCACTTGGCCTCTGATTGTATCTACTGCCACTAATCCATCTTGCTACTAAATATTTTGGGCCCCCGTAGCAGGTATTGATCCATGAGGTGGACCTCCTCAAGGATCCTACCCATCTGTAGTGCTCTAGGGCTACAGAAACAAATCTCCCCACCTCACTCCTAGAGGTACGTCAGCAAACATGGCAAAGTCTTCCTCTAGCCTGAAGGATAGCTTATCAATCCTGACATGAGCTGCCACCTGGTCCTCTTCTCCTCTTTGTCCTACACTGGGTACTGTTGTGACCGTGCTCACCACATCTGAAGCACTTGACCTTCGATAGGTCCTTCTTCTTTCTCTGCTCCCCTTGTCCTTGATTAGGACCCTTAGATGCGAGGGCCACATTCACCTCCTCCTTCGGCTGCTTCAATCCACTACTACCACTAATGGAGCTCTTCAATAGAGCTCAGCTCAACTCCTACTACTACAAGTCATCCCACATCCTGTCCCACTTTGGTAACTTGTCTCTGGCATCTGCCCAATATGCTTTGGACAAAGACCTTCCAGTCCTTGGAGACACTATTGAAATTTGAGTGTCATTCTCACATGCTTTGTAGGTTGAGGCGTTGCCCCAACAGCTGACAATTGGTCCCAGATTGTTGATGTTTGTGTAGCTTGGGAGGTACTCCAAGCCCTGGTGTTCAAGGGTTGGAGATCAAAGCGCCAAAAATGGGCTTGTGGGCTTGAGGTCCAAGCTTGGGGGTTTTTCACCCATCGTGATTTGGGCCAAAACTATGATGGAGGTACGACATGTGATGGATGAGGATGATAGTGCTCAACGATACAATTCAAACGCATCAAGAATCGTTCAAACCCAAGTTGTCGTTAGAGAGAAATGAATTTTTGAAGTTGACAAGGTAATTATTGGTTTTCAAGTCATGTTGGGTTGATGTAAAATTCGTCCAATAGATGGGTCTACTCATTAATTCGTTGGGCCTTCATATGTGTATAAATATGAGGTGAATAGATGTGTTTTAGAGCATCCAAATAGAGCAACGCATATCTTGAGAACAACTCGTGGAGGAGAGGGATATCTCTGTTTTGAGGCCACAGCAAGAGACGCTAGGGCAACGAGGTTGGAGGTCTGTTTCAAGGGTTGAATAGGTGTCCAAAGGCTGTTGTAGGAGGTTGAGTATGCTTGCAAGTAGGCCGAGGCCTTAAGGGATGAACACAGGTCTGTTTGGAGGCTAACGGATGGGTTGTCACATTGTTTGAAGGGTGCCGTGAGCAACAATAGTGTTGTGTGGTAGAATGCAGGCCATACCACTACAACAAGGCTAGCGTGGGCAGTTTTGAGGGCTGTTTTGTGCCCTTACCTTTAGTGTGGAGGAGTATCTCTCCTTGCCTAGACCGCAATTTTTGGAGGATTGTTCGAGGATTGTTGAGAGGAGTTTAGGGCTGCAACAATATGCCAATGTGCCCTAACCAGAACAGTGAAGAACAACAAAATGACAAGCAGATTTGGAGCAGCATTAGAGGTGCGTTGGTTCAAGGATATTGACCAGTGTTTGGATCATGATAAGGCAGCTTGTGGTAGTCAAGGAGGAGGGGCAGATCTGGTGATTAGATGCCCTATACTAGTGACAGATTCCACAATGATTGAGCAGCAGTGGATTGTTGTGCATTGGGTCAATGTGTTGACCATTGCTTGCGTCAGTTTGTGGGCTGCTTGTAGGAGGTGTTAGGAGTTGTTTGAAGGACCCCACTTGGATAGTTGGGAGGCTTACCAAGAAGCCAAGGTGACAACAGGCACATCAGATTGGAAGGCAAGAGGGCAACAACAACATGTGTTGCAGATGGACCCGTGTATGATGGATTGATGGTGTCCTAGGTGAGGACAGATTGATATGCCCAGATTTGTGCAATAGCTCCTCTGTTGCAGAAGCAGAGGGCAAATTGGAGAATTTTGTGGGAAGCCGTGTGTAAGGGTCTCCCAAGTGTGGGGATGCCCTAACTAGGTGCATATGCTATAGCGTGGACTTGGTCTCTCGTGGACTATTGGAGGGAAGCATGAGTGAAGACCATGTGTGGACGTGATTGGGCACTTATGGGTTGCTGGAGGACAGCATGATAGTGTCCATGATGGAGCCCGGTGAGCAACACCTTGAAGAAGAAAGGTAGTTGCAAGAGATTCGGTTGTTGAGCTCAAGGGTTGACGAACCAGAGGAGCAGTTGTCAAGCCTGAGACTTATGTGTGGAGAAGGACTTATATAGCAGATGATGGGCAATCCTCCTAGGTTGTGTTCATTGTGGGAGATGGACATCTTGCAGTGATAGGTGGCAGCCCTCCGAGCCCTATGTTGGTCTTCATCGGAGTAGCACAGGAAGACCATAGTGGGTTGAAGTCCCTGAATAGCTGAGGAGCAGTAATGGGTAGATCGAGAGTTGTTCACAAGTGGAGCTGTGAACAAATCGACAGGAGTCTCGATGTGTTGTGACCTTGAAGGACGAAGGCACAGCTAGAGATCAGATTGGATAGCAGAGATTCAATGGCCAGATGGACTTGGAGCATTGATAGAGGTAGGAGCTACAAATTAGGAGCCGCAAGACTGGGTAGGTACAGGGCACGACCAAGGCAGTTGTGAGGAGCTCTACATCAGCTAGACGATCAAAGTATCTTGTTGAGGGCAGATTGGTTGTTGATGGACTAACACCAAGCCCCAATTTTGTATCTTGTACTAAGAGCCATTATCCCTGGTGTTATCTCTCCTAGAGACAACCTTAGATTGCTTACAATACCAGTGCCTGGACACATCTAAATTCCATGTATCTCATGTGATCCTCAAGAAATCGAAGGCATCATATGCATCTTCTACACATAGTAATTACAAATATACAAATATACACATAACAACATGGGTTGGTTCCTTCATACAAGGATATAAGCCATGTATTTCTGGTATCCTTTCACATATACAACTCACAAGAATAAGGCCTGTTTTCGCACAGATTGTCACGACAACACTCAGACCGAGGGCTGTCACTCTGATCTCCGATCTCTCCGTTTAAGCCTATCTCCCGCGGCTAAGGGGGGTAGACCCTGTAAGGAGATGGACGACCAACTGTGAACCAGTTGGTTTGGGAGACACGAAAGGACAAAGCACTTGATAGATTTTATTGAGTTTAAGAGACCAGTGCCTTGTGGAGTTAATGTGTAAACGATTACTTATTGTAGAAAATAAACCATGCAGGGCACTCATTTACATCAAACAACTCGAACGATATAAGATATTCAGTAAATTCATAACGCGTTTAACGATGATCTGGAAAAAATAAACTTCGAAAGATACAACCATGTAAATTTAACCATTAACCAGATATTGTATTCAAGCATGCGAAATCACATAAAAGATAAACAATAATCCCCAATCAACATTTTTAGCCTTAGCAAAAATATAGAACACGATGAGATTCCCGAGCTAAGACTTCAACTGGCAAAATCTTTCCACGATTAATATTTTTATGCTTTTCCGACAAACTTAAAATTTTTGAAATCTAAAACAAAATAAAAATCTAATCTAAAGTCTAATAACTAAAACTTAAAAAATCAAAATTTAATACCCAAAACCCTAAAGCAAAAAAAAAAAACCTAACAACCTATTTTTTTATGAATTTTATTTTTTATTTTATTATTATTATTTATTTATTATTTATTTATTTTTTATAAAAAAAACAAAATCTTAAAATCTAATTAAAAAAAAAAACTAAAAAGAAATTAAAATCTAAATCTAAAAACCCTAATTAAAAAAAAACTAAAAGAATCTTTGATTTTTTTTAATTTTTTAAACTAAAAAAAAAATTAAAGTCTAAAAAATCTAATTTAAATCTTAAAAAAAGGAAACTATAAAAATCAAAATTTAAATCTAAAGGTCTAAAGCCAAAACCCTAAAGCCCCTTTTTTATGATTTTTATTATTTATTTCACTAAAAAAGATTTAAATTTAAATCTAAAAAGAAAAGCGTAAGCTAAACTACATAAACTACAGCAAAAAAAAACTAAAGGGAAAAATAAAAAATTTTAAATGCTACCCTAGCCTAACTACAATCTATATGTAATGAAATTAAAATTTAAAGTTCTGAAAAAAAACATTTACGTTGAACCCAAAATGCGACTTCTCTCGAGAGTCCAGAACGAAAAACGCAGATGCACATTGATACCTGAACGCAGTTACCTGGCTCGTATGAGAAGAAACGCAGTTTGCAGGCTCAGCTTGGACAACAAAACGGAGGGTGCACGATTTGTTTATAGCTTATCCAGCGCCCACAAAAGGAAATTTTGAATTTGTTTACCTGGCCTGTTGAGAAAAGGCGTGATTTTTTGCAGATGCGCGGAGCTTTTCAACAACTGAAGCAGCTGAGGAGGACAATGGCCATATTTCCTTTCTCTATGCAAGTTAACAAACCAAAAACCAATATGTTTAAATGCTTAGCGTGAATGCTCAGGCTGCGTCCAGGTTTTGATGGTGAACAGGCAGCGTGCTTGACGGGCCTGCGTTTAAAAGAAAAGCTTTACCAAAGACTTGGCCCGTCTATAAAAAACGTGTGATTTTTTGTAGGTGACAGCAGAATAGCAAATGCAGGTTGGCGTGGGGGGTCTAGCAGCGTTTTTTTTTTTTTTTTTAATTTGGATGACTGCCAACAGAGAATCGATACAGATTTGAGAGAGTTTGACGGAATGGAACGCTGCTTGCAGGCAAGACGATAGAGAATGCCGCAGTGATTGCAGGTTGTTACAGGCAGCTGGCCAAACAGCAAGGGATTTGCCCAGGTCACAAAAATTTCCGATAAATTTCTTCCTGCAACATAATCGAAACCCTCCAGATCTGAAAGAAAACAATTGATACTTGAACCCCTGGACAGCAGAATAGCTTAGACAGACCCTCTGAAATTCTCAAAAAACTCTGTAACCTGATTCAAAATTTCAAAATTTACAGCTCTATAAAGCCAGATTTGTCAGTTATCAACAAAAAATGTTCTTAGAAAGCTTCAAATTTGGTAATAAAATGCTTCAGAAATGTCTCATGCAAATAATAAAATAAACTAAATGATTGACCCAGGATCAAAACCAGCTGGGCTCTGCAAAAAGTGCTTATGGGAGTTGGTTGGTTCAGCCTAGAACTTCCCCTAACGCCCACTGATCCTCAAGGGTTTCCTGCACAGCTCACTTCAACCGTCAAATAAGAGAGAAAAATCAATACTAGATCTCAAACAACAATGGAGATACCTGCCATTACATCAGAAACCCTAATACTACTCAAACCCTAGCATGTGAACAAGATACCTATGCTCAACAATGCTCTTCATTAAGCTGTCATTAACAGCTGAAAATTAAAATATGCAGAAATGAAATTGCTCACAGCACTTTAAGAGAGTAACACCAGCAAGCTTTTGACCCAAAGTCTTCTTTATTAGCACCAGAAAATATTTACAAGAGAGCTTCTTCAACCAAAACTCAGATCCAATATCTCATGATTTCAAATGACCCCTAGCACCCTATTTAAAAGAGAAAAAATCCCAACGGCTAGTTTGAGTGATCCATGTCAAAACGATCTCGACCGTTGATGAGAATCAAGACATCTCTTAATCTCATCCGTCAAATTTTTTAATGCATTAAAAAATTGAAATTCTCAAAATATTATTATTTT
>APFE030628718.1:0-11956 GCA_000404065.3 Pinus taeda | reverse complement strand
GATCCATTTCTTTTGCAGCGAATGCAGTGCAAATCTGCCTTTTCTCCTTGAGAATGTCTGCCCCCCCTGCCTCTGAAATATCTTCCTCTTCCTCTTGTAGAATCTTGAGAAAGATGCTTTTCTTTATGAGCAAGGCACACATTCTCTTCAGAAGATTCAGGGGCTGTTTTCTTTCCAAAAGCTTCTCTCTTTCAGCAAACTTTTTCACAAGAGAGTCAAAGGTTATATCTTTGAGATTTCCATTTGCTTGCAATGACTCAAGATAATTGGAGTAAGTAGGATAAAGTGCCTTGAGAAAAGCAATAAGAGGAATATCCAGCTCAACCTTAGTGGATTTGATATCATGCATTATAGGCTTTACTTCAGATGCAAGAGCAAGAGGATCATTATTTTGCAGCTCAAGAGTGAAGAGTATCATGAGTTGAACAACTTCAAGTGCAGAATGTGAGTCATAGAGTTCTTTCAGCTTTTGTAAGGCTTCAAAGGCAGTTGAATATGATGAAATATGGCAACTCACCTCTTCATTTATAGATGCTGCGATTAATGCATAAGCGTTGCTGTTCTTGTTTTCCCAAATGACGAGCTCTTTGTCTGAGGTAGGCTATACTGGGTCATTGTCTCCTTCTCCGACACACACTCCTTTCCACAACTCATTGAAGATGAGGGTGTGTTTTATCATCCGGGACCATTCAAGATATTTCTCCTTGCCAGTGAGAACTATTCCCACCATGGATATGATTGAATGCATTCTGTAAAAAAATTACTTCTGCTAATAGAAAACTACTTCTGCTATTAATGTATAAAATTGTACTTCTCATGGAGAAAAAAGTGTAGCTTTGGTTCAAAAATTGTAAAAAAATTGCACTCTTATATGTAGGACAAAGGTATTACCAATTCCTATATGGTGGAGATGATATCACTCACAAGCACAAAGCTTTAGAGAACCACATAACCTCGAGCTAAAAAACTCGTGCAACACACCAAATAATACAATGTTCAAACAATACATATGGCTGCGTTAAAAAAAATACATATGGCCGCGTTCAACAAAATACATATGGTTGCGTTCAAAACATATCTAACTCAGAGGTATCATACTGTTATAACACCATTCGGCGCCACTACTCTTCCGCTCCGCCACTAGAACGAGGTCTCAGTTCATTTGCATTTGTTTGCATTCACTAGCGCTCGAATGGTCGGCTCCGTTGCACTCTGCTGAACCACCACTACTTTTTCTTTGTCCTGGGACCAGGTGAAAGCTCGGTGGATTAAAGGATTTCCGGCAGACAGTATTAACCTCGCTCCCCGGCTCAAGATCTCCAGCTAGTTGTTGAAGAAGCGCAGGAAAATGATGGATGAGCTCAACGAGCGAGAAAAGGCCTTCGACACATGGAAGTAGGCAATGGAACCAAGAATGACATGTTAGGATTTGAGCCAAGCACGCGCAGAAATCCTTCGGTTTTGCACAGTCGTTCACAGGCTGAAGCGTGGTGGATTCTGTGCATTCGATGGGTAGGAAAAATGGTGAAAGCTATGTGGAATTCATTGGCTAGATGTGACAATTATAGTGTTGAGAGGCAAGAACGTTTATAGGGTTTGTTTGGCAGCATTCAAGGCGAGCAGCGTAACAGTGGTAGGCTTGAGAGAAAAGGTCAGACAACTGACACCAACAATTATATGGGTAATGAATTTATGAAACGTTTATGGAAAGAGAGTGCAGGTATGGCAGACAGAACATAGGCAGTGTGGGACAGGCATTGAGGCACTCAGTCACTGAATTATATAGAGAGTAGAGAAGCAGATAAGGGAGTTACAAGGCACAAGAGCTAAAAAAAGGAGTTGGCTCTGATACCATGTTAGGCCAGGTAGTAACTCCATTAAGCAAAAACTGATTCGTATTATTCATTCAATCAGGTAGGTCTGTTATATACATGAGGGAGAGACTGTTCAGTTCATCTCCCGATGACTATTCACATTTCTCATTTATTTATTTACATATATTTACCCAATCACAAGGATTAGGTGTCAACACAAATAAACAAAATTGAAAGGTGTGTGCATGGAGTTCAAATGTCTTACCACAAAAATTATCTCAGCGATATCTTATGCTTGGTCATTTATATGATCTATATTAATAGAAACTTCTAAAATAGTTTTCTCTAGTTATATGCACGTCGCTTGTGACCTGTTGTTGTACGTGATGGCATAATTCACAACTTTGATATTCATAAAAGATTAAATTGGCAGAGTGGATGTGATTCATATCTTAAAATGTGTGCGGAAAGTTCCCACGTACACTGACGTAGACCTGGAATTTCATTCTTTCTACTTGCCAAATTTTAATGAAAATTTGATGACTTTTTTTGCATTTTTTTATGCATATCATTTTACATTTTAATCCAATCAAATTTGTGAGCGTCAGCCTATTTTTATTTGAAAACTTTCTTTCAACAACTCTTACAAATTTGTTTTATAATACAAAATAATTAAATTCCAAGCTAATAATAACTATTATTTATAAGCATTCGTTTTAAATTTCCATCATATACAAAGGGGATGTTTGGTTGTTGGTTGGAATGGGGCCCCATCAAGGCTGGCTGAAGGCTCAAGGTTAGCCGAAGGTCAAAGGGTCAAGGTCGAAGGTCGAAGGCCAAAGGTTGATGGCCGAAGGTCAAGGATCAAGGTTGATGGGCCGAAGGGTCATGTGCAATTTAGGTCATGTGAACTTAGGGTCATGTTCAAGTGTTGTCAAGTGCAATTAGGGGCCCCCTTTGGTCATGTGCAATTAGGGTCGATGGGCCAATAATAATTTTTTAAAATGAATTTGTTTTTCAATCTATATATATATTATATATAATATATATTATATTGTATGTATGTATATATTATTATTATTTTTTATTTTTTATTTTTATTTTTTTCTAAAAAGTAAACTCTTGGATTTATTCTATCGCAGGAAAATTATGCAGCTTGAGTGATATTGTAACACCGGTGTTGTAATTAAAAATGTTGGTTTTTGTGTCTCATTTATTATTACTAGTGGTTTAATTAGGGATTGAGACTAGTTGATTATGGTTGGAAGATTTAGTGGCTAAAAGAAAATTAAGTTATTATAAGAAGGTCATCAACCCCACCCCAGAAGATCAAAAGTATCTTTCTATTTTAACTAGCTCAAAGAAGAAAATTAATATAGCAAAGATTAAAACAAATTCTCATGAGCTCCATAGTGAAACAGGTCGTTGGGCAGTTCCTAAAACGCCATGGATGGAAAGGATCTGCCATATATGTGAGAATAGGAACATCGAGGATGAAAACCACTTCCTCTTAGAGTGCCCCGCGTACAACCACATTAGATCTTAGTTTCACAATCTTTGTTACAACACTGACCTTCCTAGCCTTTTACAATGTTAAAATTATAGTGAGCTCGAGAGGCTTCTCTCCAAGCTTTTTGAGCATAGGAATAAAATCTTAAATCAAAATAAATAATTTGTTTCTTTAGGTCCGATAGACCAATGTTTGGCCTCAGAGAACATTAACCATCATCATCAATATATATATTTTTAAATTAATAAATAAAGTTTGTTGTTTTGTTGTTGAAAATCATAATGGGTGATACTAGAATAAATGATACTTTGCCAGACTTTAGAGGAATTAGATTCAAATTAAAATTCCTAGATTTTAAATATATTGGGAGCCGGGCGATTCCGGGAATCACCCAACGTAAACGAGAAAAGCTTTGACCTTGTTATGTTGCAATTATTATGACTGTAACCACTTCAAAATGATGCATGTAGATTTATTTGATTCCCTATTAATGTTAAAAAAAATCATGTTATTTGATTCCCTGTTAATGTTATTGAAGTTACTATTTTATCATTTTAACTCTTGGATTTTTAAATGAGGAATTAATAAAGTGGATTAACAATTTTGGTATCACTTAAAATATAATGATAAATGTTTTTTTTTTTTTGTTTTTTTTGTTTTTGTTTTTGTTTTAATAATGTTAAAAAATTTAAATCGAAATTTAAAATTTTTAATATAAACTTAAAAATGTTATTTTTTTAAAATAAAATATATATATATATAATATATATATATATATATAATATATATATATATATATATTATTTTTATTTATTTAATTATTTATTTATTTTCTTAATTTGAAAATACGTATATTTTTTAAATTTTAAATGCTTTTTGTTTTTGTTTTGCGTTATGTTTGTTTTGTTTTGTTTTTTGTTTTTTGTTTTTTTTTTGTTTTTTTTAATTTGAATTTTTTGTTTTCTAATTTTTTTTTAAATTCTTTTAATTTTTATTTTAGTAGTTTTTAATTTTTTGGTTAATTTATAATTTTTTTATTAAATCTAGTTTGTTGTTTGTTTGTTTTTTTTTTTTAAATTTTCTATTTTTACTTAATTTTACAGTTTTTTTTTAATATAATTTTAATATTTTTTTTATGATAGAAAAATTTACATAAAAAATTTAATGTGTCAAAAATCATTAAATTTAGAAAATAATTATTTACATTTCATACATTAGAAAATTTAAAGTCAGAAAATATCTTTTAAAAAAACGACATGGTGCAGAATCATCACTTTTTAAAATCAACATGCAAATCACTAACATTCTAAAATGTAATGTACATAAAAAAATTAAAGTGCCAAAAACTATGCTTTAAAAAAAAAATTGTGTGTTTTGCATTGCCCCTTTTCAAAATCGGGTCACTTTTCCGCTCTCTACGAAACAGGTAACAGTGTTAGTTCTCGTTTCAAAGTTTACATTGTTTAAAGCTCTATTTAGAATAATGGCCAATTAATAAAGTTAGTAACCTTATTATAAGAATTAATTATCATCCTTATTGGTAATATTAATTACTAATAATGAAGTTGAATTAATAGTATAACAATTATTATATTAATTAATGAACATTAAACTAAAATGAGCCTATTATAATAGTAATTATTAAATTTTTTAGAATGGACTAAAATATTGATAATAATGATTTATAATAAGGTAGAGGGGAATGAATGAGGAGGAAGAGATAATATGTAGTTGATGAATGATATTATTATTATTAAGGATTAATAGTTATTATTAAGGAAATATCAATTAATCTTATAATAAGATATTAGTGTATTATTATGGGGATAATTAGTTAGTTAGGGAAATTTAAGAGAGGAATGGAAGGGTTATGGGAAGCGAGGGTAGAGAGAGATTTTATGAGGGAAAGATGAATATGAGGAAGAGGAGGGAGAATATGAGAAATATGAGTATTAAAGGCAAATAGAGAAATTTATATCCGAGTTTAGTTATGGTTAAGAGCTCTAATGTTGTGAATGAGGGTAGGAATCCAACTTCTGCTCACTTCTAAACTCCCATCTCTATTAAGATTACGAGGATGCTTAATAATTTCAAGAGCTTCCCGAATTTTATGTCTATACTGATGCTTCTCTTTGGCGATTATTCTAGAGTCTTCAAGACATATGTGGTGACATGTCTTAGTTGAGTGTTCAACAAGGGTAGCAGATCTTGTTATATTATTTTTGATGTCAACACCATGTTCTTTGAGCCTTATTTTAAAGGACCTCCCTATTTCTCCTATGTAACAATTCCCACAAGAACACATGACTTTGTAAATGCCTTTTTATTGGAGGTGATCCAAACTATCTTTGACAGATCTCATCTTATGTCTTATGGTAGTTAAGGGTTTGAAAGAGGTTTCAATACCATTTTTTTTTTTAGAACCTTGGAAAGTTTGTAAGTGATACCTTGAATGAAGGGTAAATATGCTTTATTGTTAGAATCTTGGGAGTTGGTCGCTGGGGGTCTAACTTGATTTCTGGTCATAGCTCTTTTGATGGTCCTAATGATGTCTTTATTTTTATACCCAATGCTTAAAAAGACCTTCCTTAAATACTCAATTTCTTCTTCAACATTGTTGGTATCCGATATTCTTAAGGCTCTAGTAAAGAAAGTTTTGAACACACCCATATTTTGGGCTAGGTGATGGTGAGATTCCACGTGAAGGTAGTTATCAATGTATGCTTTCTTTCTGAAAACCTTGTGTACAAGAGAATTGTCTTTATTTCTGAGGAGAATGTCGATGAACGGAATGTTGTTACTTTCTTCAACTTCCATTGTGAATTTAATGTCCTTAGATAAATTTTTAAGGTGGTCTAGGAAGTTACTCAACTCTTTGTCCTCATGAGGCCAATTTACACTAGTGTCATCAATGAACCTGATCTAGAATTTTAGTTTTAGCGGAAATGTATCAAACACATTCTTTTCAAACTTCTCCATAAATAGGTTGGCTACTATGGGTGAAAGTGAGGATCCCATAGCCACTCTTGTTGTTTGCTCAAAGAATTTATCATGAAAGGTGAAGAAAGTGGAACGGAGACATATTTCTTCATTTACCACTTGAGCAACTTCATCTAAGGGAATATTTGTGAAGAGCTAGACCACATCATGATATGGAGAAAGTTTGCTAACATTATTTGGTTTTTAGATATTATAGTACATAGAAAAATGATTGATAAAAAAAAACCAGAAAATTATTGACAAGTAAAACATATTATGAAAAATTTCTTATCCTTGAACAAGAAACAATTTCCATTTCAAACCTGACAAGTAATTTTTTATATTAATTTTCGTTTGCATAAGGAAATAATTTTGTACTCTTCTCTGACAAGCGAGAAAGCTTTTAAAGGGAAATAACAACTTCAAATTTTAACCATGCTAGCGATCCCACTGCATTCTTCACAACAACGGTAATATCTATTAACCCCTTCCACATTTCTAGTGTAGTCAATTTGAAGATCTCGGCCCGACATTGGTCCAACACTGTAGAATCTCCTCCAAACTCCAGCAACCTTGATGAGGTGTTTAGTTTTGTCAAATCGCATAAAATCCATCATCCACTTAGATATTGCCACCTCATTCACCCAAGTCAAGACCACCACGTCAGAAAGTCTACCCGGTTGGTGACACAATCCTGTACCAGTTGACCAGATTCCAACAACCCTTAAATAGAAACCCGGAACGTAGATCCCACATAATAAAAAATGACGACGTTCAACAATGGAAAAATCTTCTCGACAACAAGATCCAATCCAACAAGATATACCAATTTCACAAACCGCAATAACTCAATAACTTGTAAGAGTACATTAAGATTTGTGCCCCAGCGGATCAAGACCGTTTTCATAAAAAACAGCCAGGATCATAGGTCAAAACTCATCGGCACTATTGCAGTATCAGAATTTTAGTGGAGCCAGTGCTTGAGAGGCCCAAAATCCCAATAAACCATTTGCAGAACTGCAGCCAATTATCCGGCCATTATTGACTGATGTAGAAGAGAAACAGACTTAGACGTAAACTCATGGGCTCAGATACATCCTCATCAGCCTAGGAAAACCAATAACGGGCACGAGAATCTCCACAAACTAGAAGCCAATTGATTGAGACTGCAAAGTAATATCAGGGATAGTAAGCAAATGAATCAAATGATAAGATTCTAGTTTATGAAAGTTGGCATTGTTGGTTAGCATTGATTGAATTTTTTATTTTTAGTATTTTTTTAAGGTAAATATGGTTATCTTTATTTAGATGGTAGGTTGTGAAATATTGGGAAACTTGATTAACACAATTAAGGTTAATTGCTGACTTTATTCAGGCTGATCAAATGCAGTTACGCTTAGTACAAATATCTTTGAAAATCTTTGCATTATTTAGAAATCTGCAATCCAATTACGCTTAGTATAAGTATCTCTGAAAAGCTGGGCAGGTGTTGATACTCACAACCAAACTTGGAACATCAACAACAAAAATCAGTCAGGTGAAGAAACCTGTAACCGATACCTATAACGTTATCTGTTTAGCTTTATTTCTTTTTCTGTTGAATGAGCCAGGAACATACAGTGGTTTAATATGAAGTTGTATTGTTGTTTAATAGAAGTTTTAGTCTCTGAAACCATTTTGACAAAGTATAAACCATTGCAAGTAAGAAAACATGAATTATGAACAGTCCCAAATAATTTTATTTTTTAAATAACTAAATTTAATGATAAACAGTAATAACAATGTTAGGTAAGTGCATTACAAAGGGACCTAATTCAAAAATTTAATTCAATTCCATGGCCAGCACTTTTGGTGAACACTATGGAAACTGTTCTGAACCCAACTTCAATTTTGTCCTGCATATTAGTAGTTAATTGGTCATTAAGGAATTTAATGTCCTAATTATAATAGGATCGATCCAGAAAATGGATTGTTCCTTTCAAATGAATTTGATTTTAACCCCTCATTCTCATTGTTCGTTATTTACTGTTAAACATAATATTATAAATATGACCAATTTAAATTGGGAGGATTAAAATATGTAAATCTTTTAAATTGAATAATCTAATAATATATCATATAAGTTACTGATTGGGACGGTGTAATATTGCCCTCCCCACCCAGTTCAAAACAAGTTTATACATGTAACGCTTTCGTTGTTGTGCGACAGGTGGGCGCCGGGCGACCGGGCGTGCACACACCGGGCGGGCAAAGTGCGATGCGACAGAGGGCGCGCACGACCGCGTGCGGGTGGAGCGCCGGGCAGGCTTACACGAGGAAGCGACGAAACGAAGAGTTACATGCGACGATAAGGTGGAGCGTTGGAGACTTATACCCGATGAGCGTGGAGAGTTTGGGGTGAAGGCTGACTTGCGTTGTGGGCTAGCCAACATACACTTGGGCGTTCGTAGGGGTGTGTAACCATGGAGTTGGGGGTCGGCTAGGTGAGCCACCACCCATGGTGGAATGCATATATATTACATGCGTTGGAGCTTCATTTAATCACTCATTCGACAAGCCTCTTCGTACAAGAGCTCAAGGGGAAGATACAAGTGCGCAGATTTGGAAGGTTATGCGCATAGCTAATGCGCACTTCATGAAGGCGCTCACTTGCTGATACTTGGAGTTGGTCGAAGGTTGGGCAAGGTGTGCCCGGGGTTTGTTCTAAGTGCAGATTTGTGCCGGGATTGACGAGGGTGTCTTGGTGGCTCGAGTGAGCACCCACCCATCGTGCAAAGCATGCACGAAGTTATTGTAAAAGGTTGTTTTGCCTCTCTTGTAAATTTGGCTAAGTATACACTTGGATTTTGCCAAGTATACTTGTAAGCTTGTATTATGAAAGACTGATATATATATATTGTTGGGCAGACTTGTTCAGGGAGTTGCCCCTCTCCTTTATATCGTGCAATTGTTGTTGTCGTTTATAATTGCTGTTGATAATGAATAAAGTATGGGTGTTCATTGATATAAAGGATAACTAATATTTTAATTGGTTGAGAAGCACAAACTAAGTAGGTAGATGTGAATTAGGCGTAGTCCATGTGCACGAGTATTGTTAAAAAGAAAGTGTTCGGTGGTGCCGCACCTCGCCGGCACGGTTGAAAGACTACCATAGGCTTGGGGGCGTGACAGGTGGTATCAGAGCTCGGTTGGGCTGGGTTTGAGCAGGGTTGCTCATGACAAAGTGCAGGTGTGGATACACTTGGAAGAAGTGACTCTGGTGACAGGTTCTTGAAGGGAAAGAAGTTGATGAAACACTTCCTGATAAGTGTTGCATCAAGGACTTGGGTTGCAGGTGAAGCTGGTGCATGGTCGAGACTAGGTTCCAAAGAAGGAGAAGGCTATTAGCAATGGCTGAATCTCAAGTTGGGTCTAGTCATGATGCCAAGGACACTACCCTTCGACTTATTTAGAAAGTGTTGGAGAGGATGGAGTACTTGGAAGATCATTGGGAAAAGAAGATTGACTTGGTTGTGAAAGAGCAAGAGGCAACTTTGAAGATGAAGGATGAGCTTGATGAACTCCGAACTCAACACGAGTACACTGATCTTATGTGTACACAACTTGAAATAAGGGTTAAGGAGGTTGAAGAAGCAAGGGACCTGGGTCTTGTAGAGATTGTGGACTTGAAGAAATCTCTTGATCAAGCCAAGGATGAGATCGCGGTGTCGAAGAAGGCCGTGAGGCATGGCTCAGGTGGAGGAGTGCCTCATGTGAAAGTCAAGGAACTAGAATCGTTCGATGGTAAAAGTAGTGCAAAGAATCTTGGAAACATTTTGTGGGACATGGAGCAATACTTGGAACGGTTGGGTCTATTCGATGATGAGACAAAGGTCAAGGTAGCTGCTCAGTTTCTAACAAAGGATGCTAAGATGTGGTGGCGAAGAAGGATGGACGAGATTGCTAGTGGCAGTGCTAGTGACATCACTTCTTGGGATGAGATGGAAGGAGCTTTGCAGGCCCATTTTAGTCCTCAGGATGAAACATGGGAAGCAAGGATGAAGATTAAATTCATAAAGCAGACAAGGAACCTTCAGACATATCAGCGGGAGTTTGCAAGTGCGGTCCTAGAACTTCCTGACATGGCGGAGAGGGACAAGGTGTTCAATTTCATTATTGGGTTGAAGCCTTGGGCTCACAATGAGGTGAAGAGACAAAGGATTAGAACACTTGAAGAAGCTTTTGCTGCTGTGGACAGGTTGGTGGAGCATTATGATGAGACTTCTGATGATAGGAAGAAGAAGTCCGACAAGTCGAAAGATAAGAAGAAAGATGATGCTTCGAAATCGGATGATAGTTCGAAGACGAAGAAGGTCTTGAAATGTTGGATATGTGCTAGACCACATACGGTGAAGAATTGTCCTTCTAGACCGAAAGTGGCTGCTATAGCACAATCTAATGCGAAAGAGGAAGGTGCTTCTGTGGGGATGATGTAGATACTTGGTGGTGGTGCTGCTACAGAGGTGATCTCTTGGAAGGATCCTGAGAGGAATAAGTTGGAGTATGTTTGTGTTAACACCCAGGTTGTCCTCTTTGACTCCAGAGAGGATACGGCCGGGGTAACCACTAACCAGTCTTTGGGCTACAGCCTCTAGCCTAGCTGTAGTCAGAGAGGGCTCTCTCTATCAGGTTTGTCACTACTTTCAGTGAGGGTTTTAGGCTAGCTATGAGATGAGTTTTTTGGTTGTTTCTGTGTTTGGTTGGGGGGATGCTTCTGATTTCTTTAAAGTATATCAGCAGGTGAGATTAATCCATTGGGCAATGGGGTCTAGGACGGTTTTCTCTTGAGATCTTGATTTTGGTGAGGGAAAAAGCTATAGGGCCTGTGTGCATTTCATGAAACAAAAGGTAAATAGTGAGAGTGAGGTGAAAACAACCAGCAAAGAGCAATTAAGATTTCTTTACTTAAGCTGTATATTGTAAAAGAGGCTTGTTATCTAGGAGCAATTACTTGAATTCTTAAAACAACGATGCACTATGGTGATATAGTATTAAAGGTAGCAGTGAAGAATTACGCTTTAAATACCTTATCAGAAGAAAACATATAAGACAGCTTAGATTGAGCTCAGGGTAGTCAATGACCAAGTCCTGAGACTATTCTTTTTCCTTACTATCTAGATTTTCAAGTGTATAGAAAACATGAAAGAGATATTGAATAACAGGGAACACAGGTGAAATAAAGAGTCATGAGAAAAACTTATTGAGCCACGCTATGCACAGGAATCCTGCAACTTTGAGCCACACACCATCAAGAGATCAAGAGACAAACATCTTTGAAGAAATCCCACTGTCTTTTGTATTAACTGTCTGAGAGTTTACAATATCAGAATAACAGAGAAGATATCAAGAGAATTTCTTACATCCGGAGTCCAACCTCTCTAAACAAACGCGAGGGGGAATATATATAGGTTACATACAAAAATATCTCAGGTATGGAGTCATTTGAGAGGAAAATATCTCTTACACTCGTACAGGGAGAGTAGATGAGGAGTTATTGTAAGTATAAATGATTCTTAAAAGCTCTTAACTCCTGTCAAGATAACCTTTTGACCTTTTGGCACTGCGGGGTTAGCTACGCGGCTTTATCATAAATGTAGCATGAAGTGCTCTGCCA
>APFE030628711.1:1614-12924 GCA_000404065.3 Pinus taeda | reverse complement strand
TACGAAAGATGTGCGCATATACGGAAACTGGGCATATACGGAAGATGTGCGCATATACGGAAACTGGGCATATACGAAAGATGTGTGCATATACGGAAACTGTGCACATATGGAAACTGTGCACACATCTTCCGTATATCCCCAGTTTCCATATATGCGCACATCTTCCGTATATGCCCAGTTTCCATATATACGGAAGATGTGTGCATATACGGAAACAGGGCATATACGGAAGATGTGTGCATATACGGAAACAGGGTATATACGGAAGATGTGCGCATATACGGAAACTGGGCATATACGGAAGATGTGCGTATATACGGAAATTGTGCATATACGGAAGATGTGCACACAAAGAAAAAGTACACCAATGGTGAATTCAAAGTGAAGAATATTATCATAGATTCCATTGACAAGCGTCGAGTGGCCTACATCTCCGATTTGAACACCTCCAAGGAGATCTATGACAAATTGGTAAGCATGTTCAAGGTTAGTGATGCAAATCAGGGTGATGTCATCCTACATCACTTCCAAAAACCTTGGGCATTACATTTCCATCTACTCTGCTCCTTTTTTGAGTTACTTGACACCTATACCATCTACCAAGTGTCAATTTTTTACAGGTGCCATGTGTCATCCATTTCAACCCATTTGGCCACCCAAAAATGCCAAACAGCATGCATTTTATTATAAAAGAAATTGGCGTCTACTAATGTCGATCTTCATAAATGTATTTTAGTCTTGATGTAATTTGTTTTCCAAAATAAAGAGAAAGGAATTTTATTATAAAATAAATTGACTTATTAAAGCATGGGTTTCATGCTTGGGTCAATGGTTTTTAGGTCAAAACCTCCATTGCAGGATTCTAGGGTTTATGTCAAGTGTCCTTGTCCATATCATAATGTAATAGACCGTTCTTGGGCTTTATCAATCAAGACAGTTTTTTTTTTTTTTTTTTGTATGTAAAATAGTCCTCCACCAAGTCGACCTCAACTAGGACAAGTCGGCCTAATTGAGGGGAAGAATATACTATATAAAGGTAACCACTCAACCTCATTTGGATCACATCCACAAGAATTTCGATCTATAGTTGCTAGAGGAAGAAAAGGTTGTGAAATTCAAGGAAGAGGAAAGAAACCCTAGAGAAGGAGAAGGAATTCTTTGTCAATCATAAGAAATCAAAATTTCTTCTCTTTATCTCACATGTACGAAGTTGTTGAGTTGCTGGAAGGGTTGAAATTGTAGCACTGTAGCTAAGCTGAAATTCTGGAGTTTTTAGAGGCTGAAATTCTTTGTTGTTCTTGGGTTGTAATTGTTGGACAAGGAGAGACTACGAAAAGTATACTTGGTGGATGAGGAAGGTATTTTTTCAGTTCTAAGGTCTTGGTCTATCTCAATTTGATTAGTGGAAGAGTTTGACTAGTTCCCCTAGAGAGGGATTTCAGCCCTCGATGATTGCCTACATCTAGTGTCCTTGATCTTCATGTTTTGATTTGATGATTTCTTGATGAAAAGAAGATAAAAGAAGAACATAAAGAAGATAATAGGAATACAATAATAACACAAGTAATTATCAGCATAAGAAAATCTTTCTACCTTTTTGATTTTATAATAGTCTCCTACTGCTTATCTTGTCACCTTAAAAGAAAGTTGTACTGACTCTGTAATGGATTTGTGTTTTCTTGGAGTGTATCTCGCGGTTATGATGAAACAACTTTGAAAGTATTTGATTTTGAAATGAAATATAATGACTTTATATTCACAAAAAAACTATTTAATATTCTAAAACTATTCTTTGTGTTATTAACAATTTAATTGATGAGGTCAAGGATTTTCAAATCATTTTTCAATTTCAATATATATTCAGTGAGTTCTCACTCATGTTACAAATTATCAAATTTACATAAATTAAATTCCACATAAGTGTTTTTAGGTATACTTGCATTTATTATCCATTTAATTTATATGGTTATGAGAATATATACTTAAATTAAAATTTAATCAAGTGACACATATAAAGATAGGATTTACAGGACAGGACATGAGTCATAGGGTAGGCCAGGTGGGTAACTCCACGAATCAATTATGTTTTTGAATTAAGAAGGATCACCTGAATGTTTTTCATTTCTTTTTTCAGGTTAGGAATTCCCTAGGCTAGTTCAACCATCTCCATAGCGACCTGCTCCATGGCTTTTGCCAGCAACCTCTTCAAAACCCAGTATATGTGAAGTGCCTGTTTATACAGTGACATCCTCCCTTTGGTATTCCCAGGATCCATCAGCAAGTATTCCCAATCATACATCTCAGGATCCGATTGTTCCTGCATAGCCTCTTCCTCCATTCGCTAGATAATTCTTCGAATATCCTCATTAGTGTTTTTGTTGTACGCGCTCTCAGCAGCTGGACCCCCCATTTCAATCTTTTCCTACCCCTTCTTCAACCCTGCGGCGCCGGTTCAATTCTAGCTTGGTTTCCGGCCGGTCTTCCTCGCCCTCTCCCTCTACTGTTCCCTTTGTAATCCTCCTTTACTTGGATTCCCTGACACTTAATGCTGGAAGGGCCACCGAAGTCACCTTCCTCCCTTCGTCCCCTAACTCCCGTCTCTCTGCTCCCCAATTCTTCTTGAAACCTGTCCTTCTGGTTCTTTTCTTTCATCATTACACTCCTCCTTTGCTGTCCATGACCCTCCTGCTCTGAACTATACATCTCCTCTTCCTCTTCCATCATGTCCATTCCTGTCTACTGCTGCTCCCATGCTTCCCTAGATTCAGCCTTGTCTCCTGCCTTACCCATTCCCTTTCTGCGCCTGCTCATCTCCGTCCCTTCCCTCTTCATTCTTCCCTCCATAGGTAGGTTGACTGTCTGACTTCTCCTTCCTGCTATACCCCTGGCTATGGTTTTCCCCATGTTGTTTCTTTCCGCTCTCCCACTGCTTGCACTTACTATTGCACTTCCCCCATGTCTCCTTCCTTCCTCATAGTGATTACCTTGCCGCCCATCCGCGTTCCTCCTCCCCACGTCCTTCTGCCACCTGTAGTTTTGATGATCCTCCACTCCTCCCTGTCCTACCTCTGTGTCTTCATACCCAAGTCCCATCACTAGGGCATACTTACCTCCACTTCTGGCTCGCATAACTCCACCTCTGCTACTCCTTGAAATGATATCCCCTCTGCGGATCTTCCTGATCGCCATCATGATTATCCGTATGCCACAAGGCTCGTCATGGCCTTTCGTCCTCGCCTTGTTGCTCAACCTTCGCGCCGCCGTTTCCACCCCGATCTGAGGTAAGCCTCGAACCTATATCAAATTGACTACAAAAAAACCAAATTTTTACCTTTAATGGTGTTATTAAACTTATGCATTTTTAGACCTGTTTTTGTTCCTTTTCAATGTCCTTTTTTTTAATGAATTTAAGTTCATGAAAAAATCATATTTTCCATAACATTGATACATTGTGTGAAGAATTATGTGTTTTAATCTTTTATTTTTAATGGATTTAATTTCGTTGAGTTAAGATTTTATTTTTTTTGGTGTGGAAAATAAAGGATTTGCAAAGCATGCATATGTGCAAGAAGAAGCAATTGTGAAAGAAGAAAAATGAAAGCTTCCTCTATAGTCCCTTGTCTATTTCACACAACCAAAGATTCCTCCCCCCCTCGCACTTGTACATAGAAATCGTTTGTTGCACCTCCGAACTTTGCACAATCAAACCTTCCTCTACATCTCATAGTGAAATCGGGGCAATTGTTGAAATTATTGCAACGTGTGTGTATCTTAGGGTTTGGGTTTATTCTATAGAGTGTAGAGGTGTGGAGTAAGCTTTTATCATTCTGCTTTCACATCTCTTAATCAACCCAAGAGAAATTCTATACAAATTCCACATATCTCAGGATTTTTCTTTCTTTGTGCATACTACGGAGGCATGGAAGAATATTTCATTTTGCTTCTACACTTACATGCAACCACATTTCCGCACTCCACACAATGAAAGATTCTCTCATTCCTCAGAGTAAAATTTATATATTATTTTTGTGGAACTTAAATTTATGCATATTAACTTGCTTGTTGCCTCCCTTTAATCAAATTTCTTAATATGTATTTTAGATGTTTTTTTTCTTTAAGAACTGGTATCATTTCTATTATATAAAACTCTGGAGTGCAAGCTAAAACCTATTACATATTCTATCCATGCTTCACCTACTAATTTCAAAAAGTTTCTCTAGAAACTGCTACATATTAAACCCATTCCTAATACAGTTGTTCTATATAAGTTTTGATCATACAATTTCCAAAAAATTCCTAACATCTCTATATACTTGCAATACATTATGTACTATTGGATTAATGAAAAAGATACATGTTCCAATTTTCATCATTGACATAGACTTCTTCTTCTTCATTTTCCAACTCAGGCATGGGTAGCTCTTCTGAATTGGTGCTCCAAATGAAGGGGTCCCCACTTTATGCTTCTAGGTTCTGAATGTTTTACACATTCTCCTCTTCCCTGCTAGTCTGAACTTTCATAACTAGTCCAAGGGCTACCACTGCTACTCTTTCCACATGGGATGGAAACTTGTCGACTCACAGTTGGAGCCTATCAACTTTTGTTTCTAGAAGCCTCAATTTCTGGTTGATTAAAGTATTATGAGAACACATTTATTCTAGTATCATCCTTGCGAGACAAGCTGAAAGGTTTACTGCATAGTCCATTGCACCTTTCTATTGAGCTTCTACACCATCTACCTCCCAGGAGCCATGAGAGTTTGCGATTGTGGTCGCCTTTGGCTCTGTTGCCCCTGTTTTGTAGAGAGAAATCCCAAGGCCACCCAATTTTGAATATCTCAACTTTTTGGCCCTCTCTTTATAATTTCCATTACATCCATCCACTTGTCTCAACACTCTGAATTCTCCTTTATTGCTACAGGCCTTCCCCGGGTGGAGAGAAGCAGGAGGATCCACGGAAACCGTACCAAAGACGTTTTCCATAACAGCTTGAGATCTCCATGTAGGAAGCATGCATGGATTATTTTCCTTTAGTTTGGCACTCACCGTGTTCCATTTAAATCCCTTGTGTTTTGTTGATGTCTGCCTCCACTTGTTTATTGTCTGTGGTTGCATGATGAACAAGTTTCGTGAGCCATCACTAATCGAATCCCCAACGTTTGTCATTATCCTCCACTGCATGAGGATGTTTGGTACATAATTTGTCTACTCGATGATTAATCAATCAATTCTAAATAACTGCTCTTTCCTTAACTCTTGGAGCTATCCTATAATGGATGCCTTATAATTATTTTGTGTGTAGTTTTCTGTCATGGGATTGGTTGAAAGGTGATGGCCTTCCCATTTATTCTTAATTGGCCTTACTCAAGATGCACTCGTTGGTTTGCCATGGAATCTTCCCCCAAATTAAGATCTCCTTGAATATGACAAAATTAGACCCTCTCAAATTTGTCCTATGATGAAAGGGATATTTTCAACAAGATCTTGTTTTTGGTAGAAGAAAAAACTCTCTGGGTTTTCCTTATACCAGCACTCTACACTTTTTGGATCACTTTGATCTTTAGCATACTCTAGCCTTATGATATCATTGTAAATGTTACTTATATCTTTTCTTTTCATGAATGTATCTCGAGATATTCCTATGTATAACTCACCAGATCCATCCTTCACATCAGAGATGAACTTGTCCCATATCATTGTAACATTAAAACCTCTTTTAACGAAATGTTGGACACTAGATCGCATATTCCAACTTAAATGTGGTGCATAATTGAATCTCATGGGCCTACCGATTGCATTTGTCCCATGACAAATAACATTGGATTTATCAATATGTCTACATGCAGTATATATTATTACTACGTTTTGATCGTGGAGTAGTAAATGGGCAGAGATCAGCAGAGGTGGAGTGGCACATTGAAGATATACATCTAAAATCTGAGATATAAAATCGATAATCATGATCTCAAAGAATTATTTTCAGAGCGTGGGAGAGTAATAATCAAGAAATCAACAACGATTTTATTGATGAGATGCAGTCTTTCGTTTGCAAGACGGCAACATAAAGCTTTCTTCTTTCATCTTAATAAATAGACTTAAAAAGAATGAAACCAAACATACTAGCGTTACCCGTGATCACCAATCTGCTCTGCTGCCGTGTTCTTCTTCGCTGGTTGCAGGGGCTGCTCTGCCGTGTTCTTCGCTGGTTGCAGGGACTGAAATCTGGATAGCGAATGGAGTTTATGGGTACCGTTAATGCATGGGTTGAGTTGGTAAACGACGGAGGCGGCGACAGAGTTTAATGCGTGGGTTGAGTTGGTAAATAGTGGAGTTGCGGCAGAGTTTAAGTGCATTAATGGATAGGTTGGTGCACTTGCCATTATGTCAAACCGGAGGCGAGCCGGCGCCGGAGGCGGGCAGGAACTGGCATTGCCGCAGGTGAGTGAATCGATGTGCATCCATGCATCCATGCATGCGATGGGCTCTCCGGGTTACGTGGACTAGAGCATTAATGATGCTATAGTCCATGAAATAGCACTCGCCCTACTTTTGGGCCAATAATATTTCCCCGACTATTATCCATTAATACCCCTTTAAAAGACTCTAAGGACAGTGTTGGGATACAGGTTCTGACATCGGCTCTACATGGGTTGTGATTCACCAACATGCATGCATGGCATGGAGGCACATCTGAGATGTGACGAACACCATGTTTTTCGATGGTTCCATTTTTCCGAGCAGATCGAACCTGGAATTAATGATGCAATAAATATTTCTTACCTACAAACAACTACATCCAAGGCAACCAATAGATCCCATGCTATTGGGCCATTAATGCTTACCCCCATCTTATGCCATCTTATGCAGCACCATACCCCGCCCCCATGGTATCGCCATGGGCATCCTCCGGCAGTGAATGCAATGGTGCGAACTGATCTGATGTATAGATACGACCGAGATTTCCGGCTTACCCCAATAGATTTGCGGCTTCCATTTACGATCGGATTGGCTCATATCTATCTGCACTAAATTATAATTTTCCCGCCGTCTGATGAATGAATTCCGCCTTTTATATAACCATTGAAGGGCGAACAATAGTATCCATTTCTGCATTTTGAAAACAAGCTTTCTCAGACCTGAAGCTACGTACTCGGACCTGAAGCTGCATTCTCAAACCTAACATGTAAGTTTATTCTGCTAACATTACGATTTTGCATGGTTTGTCCGAGTTTTCTATGGTCGTGCAGAAAAGCCTGGTGTCCTTCGATTATCGCCGAATATCTTTACAAGTGATAGCAGATATAACATCTTCATACAACGATCCAAAGCATCGTTCCAAAACAAAAATTATCACTGAACACATTTCGGATCTTCCAATCTCTGGGAAATCCACTTTATACAATACAATGATACATCTTTAAGATTGAACACCAAATCCTCTTATTAACAATCATAATTAATAATAAAATTTATATAATTTATTCTAAATTATTTGAAAAATATTATAATATAAATAAAAGATTCAGAATGAGCATAGTCATTGAGATAAATATTCTTAAAAGAAGTCCTTTATAAGTTTAATATTACTCATTTTAAACACTTATCATAAATAAAATAAAATAAAAGTTTAACAAATATGATACAAACAAAAACCAAATTCCGATTGAATTGACACGTACGATCAGAATGTTATATTTAATGCTATTGCATTCAATGTAATATAATGGTCGTATCGAAATTCCGTATGATGTTGTTGCCGTTTTGGTTGATCTCATCGCACGAAACCTAACCACATTTATTGTGGCCGATTACCTCGATTACCATGGCATTAAATGGCGGCATGGCTATGGTCATACATAAGGTCATACATAAAAGGGGGTACTATAAGGCATTAAAATCCCACTGCACGAGCTAAAAATAAATTCGAATAACAACAATCACCATAATGTCTAATACAACAACTAACCAATTAATTCTAACAACTTAATTATCTCATATTCATATTGAGACAAGTAACAATCATCATAACCTTTCATACAATATTTAACAAATTCAAACTAACAATAGATAAAACTCAATCAACTCAAATTCATGAGATTGATATCAATAATCATAATCTCTAACCCAAAATTTGAGTCTAGAAATCGTATATCCACCTACCTTTGGACCAACTTCTATCCCCCGAGCTAAGATGTCAAGCTAAGATGTCTTGCGAGGAATCAACAACCCCTTCTTTTTACCATAATGTGTTTTTAAGCTTATTTTCTAGTAGATTTTTTAGGGGATGTCCCACCTTTGAGGGATGTGCTCCCCCTCGAGCCTAGGCTTTCTTGTGTTTCCCCATTTGGCAACATCTTTTGCTCAAGTGTTTCTTTCCACACAGTTTCCACTTCGATACATTAAATTTATTCTTTGAACTACATCAACTTTTCCTTGGTAATTAATTCATCCTAGTTCATTAACCAACATACTAACAATAGTCAATATCAAAAAAAATTGTTTTCATAACATAATAAGGTATTACATGAAGAATGTGGATTGATAATTTGGATAATTACATGTGTAAAAAAATTTAAAGTCCATGCATTTTTATCATCAAAATATCTAAAGCAATACAAGCTTGGGAGTTTTTATAAATATTGCAAAATTAGCAACAACACAAAATCAGTTTGCATGAACCCTTATACAATTGAGACTTCAATGACACATGCAGTTTATACCTTTAAAAAGCACAAAGAAAACTCACATAAAATCAAGCTACGTAAAATCATTATAAAAAGAAAATTGGAAATCTTAGTGGTGTTGAAAGAGTTGTCTTCCGGCTCGTTCACCCGAATCATGTGTGTCGTTAATTTCAGTTTCGAAGGGTGGAAATAAAGTCTCGAATTGTTATCAAGTATATAATTAATTGTGGAAATTAACATGTTTATGATTAAGAAAACCTGTTTTTATAAACATTGTTCTTATTTCTCCCAAAAATTGATAAACATGTTCTTATTTCTCCACAAAATTCCTAGAAAAAGACGTTTATGATAACTAAGATGAGAGAACATACACAGGCTGAATGTTTAAAATGGTACCAAAATTCTAAATTCCTCTGGCAGAATGTTTAGAATGGTACCAAAAATCTAAATTCCTCTGGAAGAATGTTTAAAGTGGTACCAAAATTCTAAATTCCTCTGGCAGAATGTTTAAAATGGTACCAAAATTCTAAATTCCTCTGGCTCTGTTGCTCTTAAGATTGCTTCTGCCATATACTTGACCGCCATGGGAATAGCCACCACGTCTTCCTGGTCCATCATTCTACCAGCAGTTGGACGTTTCCGACTGATAAATACCTTTCGTGAACCGAATGGCATAGAGGATGCACGAATTGCAGCCCGGACTGAAGCTTCTTCTTCATATTCAACAAACGCGAAACCCGACCGGCCATGTTTCATAGTCCTAACTTGAACACTAGAAGACCTAATTTCCCCAAACTTCTTGAACTCCTCCTCAACCTCGGTAGGTATAGTGTCAGGATCGAGGTTGCTGATAAAAATAGAGCACCCACTTCCTTCTGCAGTGTTTTCATCTTTCATAGGGCTAACAGTAGATGTTACGGCATCTGTCTGCGTTGCGGCATCTTTGTTAATAATTAAATCCTGAGAACTTTCTGGTGCACCTTGAAATACAGCAGGAGTTTCGTGGGTAGTGGCAGGTTGGCCTTGACTGTGAACCTCTTCATTGGCGGAAACTTCCTGGAATTGGCCAGCTACGAGGCACACTTCAATGCCCCAACAGTGCCACCATTTCAACCCTGCAATTATTGCCAAAACCCATCTAATGATGGATAAAGTCTCTCCAACGATCAAGATCCTACCGATGTCGAGCTACGAGGAACACTGCAATGCCTCCAAAGTGCCACCATTTCAACCCTTCAATTATTCCCAAAACCCCAGAATTTGCGAAATCCACATGATGTCGCTCGGTGCCGAGCAGGAGCTTCGCAGCATAGCAGAGCGCATGGTGACTGCTGGGTATGGAAAGGAGTGCGTTCAAACTGCAAGAAAACATTTGCTGAGCAATTCAAATTTCGAGCGGGCTGGCAAATTCAAACTTAAAATTCAAAAAGAGCGTGTACACGGTGGCATATCGATGGTTTGTCGTCAGTATTGTATTCATCAATTGTGTTTTGACGAGAACTGTAAGGTGGCGGCGGGCAGGGTCGCCGGGAGGAATTCGCTGGGCAACCGGGAGGAATTCGCTGGGCGGCCGGAAAGGTGACTTCCATGCTGTCGCCGGCCTCTGACAGAGGTACCTCCATAACATTAACTTTGCTATGGAAGTGGAAATAGGATTTGCCTTACAAGTTTGGGCAGTATATTCATTACCTAAAACGCATGCTGTCGATATTTAAGTACTTTTTGAGATTCTGTGCTAAAGTAAACGATCAACATCGTATAATTCATATGGATCTTCTTGTCTCCACGTACTTTGTGATCCTCTAGATATGGATATATTTTTCTCCACCTAGTTTGTCATTTTTTAAGTTTGAAGTGTGGTGTGAGGAGTTTAGAACTAAGAATATTTAAGTTTTGAAAGTTATTTGGGGATCTGCGAATTGCATATGGTTTTTAGTTGAGTAGAATTTTTAGCATGTATTTTTTTTTAGCACAGGACACAACCACCTTGAACAGTATTTGTCAACCACAGAACCTGTTACTGGATTCCTGTACTAAAAGTCAAAAAGTCTGAATATTCCCACCAATTCAGAGTGAAAAATGGGTCAATCTCTCAGCAAAATTGAGATAAAGTTAAGCCAAAAAAATCCGGATTCAAAATAAATTCATGATCCATCATCAAAAAGTTGTACTAATAAAACTTAAATTTATATAATAAATATAAAAAACATAATTCATCATTTTCCTATTGATTTATGAAAAGACAAATCTCTAAAATCAATAAAACCATTTAAATCTTAAATTTATAAACCTTTCATACAGTATTTTAAATTTATAATACATTTATAAATTAATATATATTCCTCAATGAATAATAGGCAACTTGAATTTCAATAGAAAGATTCCGTTTTTCCTGGTCAAATAGTCGAATGCGCTTTTCATATGACGACTTATGCGGTCGATCATGATTCATCATAACTTGGTTGGCTAGATGCCGCACGGAACTGCAGATTATACGATGTGGATTTTTTAATCCAACACAGAATCTACGATGTTGATCCTTTAATCCAACACTCATCCTATCTCATATGAATATTAATATAATGGTGTAAAAGAATATGTATTCGATCTGAGTGGTGCTGAG